>CAKNXH010062684.1:40293-99324 GCA_932178445.1 Andricus quercusramuli
TATTTCTGAAAAATAAATTATTTAGAAAATAAGCTAGAAAATTTGTGCTCAGACGTTGTTATACTTTTGTAATGAGATGTAATGAAATCACGCAAGTACATCACATACAGACACTTCCACAGACTCTGATAGCTTCATCTCTGAGCCCTGTACGACCGCTCCCACTATGACTTCAGAGAATTCGTCAAAACAAGATCAGGATGTTCTAACACTGATCCTCAACCAACTTCAAATAATCGTTGAGAAACAGGACAGGTTCGAAACTAGCCTCACGACTTTGAACGAAGAAAACCTGAAGCGAGCGGGCGAAATTAGAAGTCTCGCACAGTTTAGCAATGCCTTGGTCACGGAGGATGAATCGAACGACCATCCACAGCATTCCAAGTCGTCTGAAAAGGAAGCATTGTCGCCACAGCACTCCGAGTCATCCGAAAAGGAATCGTCGCCAGACGAGGAAACGCACGATCGCGACCAAACAGCAGGTGGTCCAGAGAGACTCATCTCGCCCGGCGTTCCCCCAAATTCCTTCGCACAGTGTAGTGATCAGTTTCAAAGTGTTCGGCCTATACACCCCGTCCCCCCGGAGAGACCCATCTCGCCCGGCGTTCCCCCAAATTCTTTCACACAGTGCAGTGACCAGTTTCAAAGTGTTCGGCCCATACATTCCGTCCCCCAGTGGTCTAACACTTACCCAGAGCCGCGTGTTCGACTTCAGCCCCCAAATCCCGTCATTCAGTGTACTAGCCAACAGCCGGCATCCCCACGTGAATCTGTGAGATCTAGCAGAATAGGTGAACAGCCCCAAAGTTTCTCCGCGCAGGTCATTGACCAGCAATGTGTTCAGGTCCCAAATTCCTTCTCGCAGTATACTAACCAGCTGCCAGCACCCGCTCATCGCACTTTTCCGAGAAGCAACCCATTGCTACCAGCGATGCACCGAATGGAGAACGTCGAACCGCTTTCCCAGGCCAAAGAAATCATCCGCACGGTCGAGGTTTTAAATGGCCAAGATGATGTTGGCGTACACGATTTCATCAAGACCGTGAAATGCGCGAGGTTAAGATGTTCCCAACCTAGTTTACTACTGGACTACATTTTAACGGAGAAAATAATTGGAAGTGCTAAGAGAGCAATCCGGCACTACCCTATAAGTAGCTACGATGATCTGTACAGCGCTTTAAAAACAAATTTAGCTACTACAACCACTCTGGAAACGTGTCGTAGTAAACTCGAAACTATCAGGCAAAATCATGATTCAGTTCAGTTTTTTAATCAAAGATTTAGAAGTGCGTATAATGAATTGATTTATACAATTCAATCGGAATATTCATCCGGAATAGAGCGGAAATTAGCTCTTCAAATGGAGGAAAAATCTGCCACGAAGAGGTACGTTATGAACTTACGCGATGACATTAGCCATCAAGTGCGACCCTTAAAACCCAAAAGTTTGAACCAAGCTTTACAGGAAGCTCTGGAAGCAGAAGTGTGGTGCAGAGAACGTACGCGTACGAAAGTTTCCATAACACCTCGACCAGTACAACCAAATGTTCTTAGACTACCTATGAGGAACGTAACGGTACCTGCAGCCCGAAATCAACAGCCACAAATGCGAAATCAACCCTCCGATAGTCCGAACCACGGACTACCTTTACAACAAAGGATGCAAATGACTTGTAACTTCTGTAAGAAACCGGGCCATTTGGAGAAACAATGCTATGCGAAATCAAAGCAACAGGGTTTTCGCAATGGAACATCTCAGAGAAGACCGCCAGAGATCAGGAATATACAGGAGATGGAAGATCTACAAGACCCATTAGAATGTTACGAAGTAACATCACAGGAACAGGACGAAATCGAACGCTACGAAGAATCTGCAGAGTTTCTGCAATCAGCGGACGATTGCAATCCATACATGGAAAGCATTCTGATGGACGCACCTATAGACTACTAGAAGATTCAGGAGCCTCTATTAATCTCATTAAACATTCTGAAGTTCCCATAGAAAGAACACCATTTGAGATGAGGAAACGTTTTGCCATGGGGAGAGATATTAATTATTCTTATCAAGCAGTAAGAATACCATACTTAGGGAAGTCGCATTTATTTCACATAATTGATAATGATTTTCCCTTGCCAGAAGAAGGTATCATCGGCCGACAATTCTTTAATGCGTTCGATAAATATCACATAACTAAAGATTTCCTTTACCTTGATAACAAAAAATTACCCCTTTATGAGGACGGAACATTTGTTTCGGGAAACACAGCACAGATAACTCGGATCAAAGTTGTAGAAAAGGATCAAGATGTCTATATAGAAAATCACGACTCAATCCCCGACGGCGTGTACAAAATAGAGAACCAAGAATTAGTTGTACCCTTATATAATTATGGAAATATCCCCTTAAAAATACCAAGCAGTTTGGAGTATGATAAAGTCGATCAAATTAAAGAAACAAGTAGAGTCAGTGTGACTAGTTCGGAAGGAAATCAGGCAAAACGGATACAAGATCTATTAAACAAAACGAGATTGGACCACATAGAAGAAAAAGAACGTCCTTATTTATGGAAAATGGTAGCAGGATACAGTGACATTTTTAACCTTGAAGGAGACCCATTTCCTTGTACCGATTTAGTAGAACATGAAATAATTTTGAAAACCGGCAAGATAGTAAATGTTAAATCTTATCGTCCTCCCCAATGTCACAAAGAAGAAATAAAAACACAAATGCATGACTTGAAAGAAAAAGGCGTCATACGAGATTCGAATTCAACCTTTAATTCGCCGATTTGGGTGGTGCCAAAAAAGGAAGACGCTTCTGGCAAGAAGAAATGGCGCATAGTAATCGATTTTCGAAAGATAAATGAGGACACGGAACAAGATGCATATCCGTTACCCATCATCGAGGACATTTTAGATCAATTAGGAGATGCAAAATTCTTTTCTGCCTTTGACCTCAGCTCTGGGTTTCACCAAATCCCAATGAGTGAAACATCAAAGAAATACACGGCTTTCTCGACATCTGAAGGTCATTTTGAATTTAACAGAATGCCCTTTGGACTCAAAAATGCTCCCGCTACCTTCCAAAGGATGATGGACAATGCCCTGAGAGGATTGGTAGGAAACAAATGTTTTGTTTATCTTGACGACATTGTCGTATTCGGTTCAACTTTAAAGGAACACAACGAGAACCTAGTAAGCCTATTTGACAGACTCAGAGAAACGGGATTAAAACTTCAACCTGACAAGTGCGAGTATTTACGCCCAGAACTCGAATATTTAGGACATTTGTTAACTGAGGACGGCGTGAAACCTAACCCCGCAAAAATACAGGCAGTACGAGATTTTAAACCACCACAGAATGTCACCCAAGTTCAGAGCTTTTTAGGACTCGCAGGGTATTATAGAAAATTTATAAAAAATTTCTCTCAAATTTGTAAGCCTCTTACAAATCTCACACAAAAGGAGACACCTTTTGACTGGTCAACGAATTGTCAAGAATCCTTTGACAAAATAAAAGAACTATTATGCTCAGCACCGGTTTTGAGATTTCCAAACTACAAGGAGAAATTCACTTTAACGACAGACGCATCTAATCATGGACTAGGCGCAGTATTATCCCAAAACGGTCATCCCTGTTGTTACATATCAAGGACGTTAAACAAAGCCGAGATCAATTATAATACAACGGAAAAGGAATTGTTAGCGATAGTTTGGGCATGCAAAAGGTTAAGACAGTACCTTCTTGGGAGAGAGTTTACAATCCAAACGGACCATCAGGCGTTAATATGGCTACACAACGTGAAAGATCCCTCTTCACGATTGTTACGGTGGAGATTACGTTTGGAAGAATATCTTTACACTGTCGAACACGTAAAAGGAAAGGAAAATAAAGCTGCAGATTGTCTATCTAGACTATTTCCAGTTCAACAAGAAGAAGATTCCCTACAAAATACAGCAGAAGAAGTTGAGCTGGATGTGGAAAGAGAAGAGGAATTAATAGGACAAGAAGCAGCCGGTACGTCCAGAGAGTTTCCTCGGCGTCGCATGGATGCAGATCAACTTATCTCAGATGAGGAAGGATTAACGGATGGGAGAGAAAATTTGTTAAGAGAATATAAAAAATACATCACAAACAGAATGCCTAGCAGAGAAAATGTTAAACCTAACGCCGGAGGTAATCTCTGGCGCACTATATCCAAAGAAAGGACAGGAATCCAGGATACATCTCAATATAAACTACCTCAATTTAACGAGGCTAAATGGCTGGAGGTATTGGATAGAATAAACCGAGAGGCCATGGCCTCTAAACTAACAATTACACGTTACCACTTCATAGATCCAACAATTACCCCTTTAGAAAAGGTGAAGATCCGGGACTATCTCAACTTCTTGAGCCAAAAGCATGAAGACCAGCAATTTCACACCTGCTACACACCACGAGCAGAGCTCACTCAAGAAGAAAAATGGGAAATTATAAAGGAATCTCATGGATCTATTACGGCACAACATTTTGGGGAGAACAAAACTATTGAAAGAGCTAGAACTCTTGGAGAATGGAAAAATATGGAACAAGAAATCATCCACTACATCAAACGATGTCCCGTTTGTCAACTACAAAAAACGGTTAGAATTAAAAGACAATGTCCAGCAATTATTCCAGACACGCCTGTCAACCCCAACGATAAAATAGCCATGGACATTTTCGGACCTTTACCCTTGACACTTTCAGGAAACGAATATATTCTCAGCATCCAAGATATGCTCACAAAGTACTTAATCTTGATACCTCTTAAGAATGCGGCATCTGAAAGCATTATAGAAGGGTTATTCGATCACTACATATATCTATTCGGAGCACCAAAGAATATCTTAACAGATCAGGGACAAAACTTTGTATCTGAACTGGTACAGAATTTTGAAAATCTATTCAGGATTAAGCACATAAAAACCACAGTTTATCATCCACAAAGCAATGGAGCACTCGAAAGAGCCCACTCGACTATTAAAAATTTACTGAAAACCAGCATTGAAGATCATAGCACTGAATGGGATCAAAATTTAAAAATAATTTGTATGGCATACAATACTATGAAACATGAAGGCACCGGATACTCCCCCTTTCAACTGACCTTTGGGAGAGATGCAAATTTGCCCTCGATGTTAAGCACCACGCCAAATGTCAGGTACGAGGAATTACTCAATCTATGGAAAAGAAAGCATGAACACTATCTCCAAAAGGCAAAAGAAAAAATAGAGATACAAAAAATCAAATACAAAAAGTTACAGGATTCAAAAATCTCTATACCACAAGGTATCTTCGAGCCTGGGGACCTGGTCAAGTTTATTAATAACCATCCAGAGAACAAACTTTCTCCCTCCTGGAAAGGCCCAGCAGTAATTACAGAGAGACAGGAGAACAATAATTACACAATCTTGTTTAACGACAAGCGAACTAGAATACATTCGAATCAACTGATGCCCTATTACCAATGATGTTTCAGATGATGGCCCTAATCTTATTATGGATATTGAAGATCATATCGGCTGAGGTCATCACAACTGACCTAACCGGGGTAACTATTTACTCGGAAGAATTAGGGCAGGCTCAACTCTATCATGACACCTGGAATATGATACTAGAAGTAGAGACCAACGAAATAGACGAGCGATATGAGTCATTGCAACACATTTTCGCATCCGTCTCGCATCAATGTGATGACTGTTTAGAACAATTTGAGCTGAATTTAATAAAATCAAGAATATTGCGTTTGAACAATCAGAGAAATCTTTTAAACCAACTTCTAGGCAAAACGCGAGCTAAAAGAGGGTTTTTTAACTTCATAGGCGATGTATCGAAAACACTTTTTGGTACTCTAAGTGAAAACGATATGAAATATATCAACGAAGAGCTAGATAAACTGTTCAATGACAACAAAGTCATGTCACAAAGTATTTCTAATCAAACTAAGATTATAAAAGTATTGTTGAATTCAGCCTCTACCGATTTTAAGACCCTTGAAATACACAGTCGAGAAAATAATAATCGCATCAATCAAATAGTTAACGGAACAAACAGAAATACAAAAAATATAGCCATCTCAAACCAAATGACGATTTGCATGATGATAGTTGATGAATTGGGTGAAGATATCAACTTACTGATAAATGCGATAAATGACGGAAAAAACGGAATAGTCCATCCTCAGCTCCTAACACCAGCAATCCTGATAATGGAGATGAAAGAATTCGAAGAAAAGTTCAACGTCAAATACACTATCCCTTTAAAACAGACAAACTTCCAGCATATCGTCGACGTCTCGACAGTCAACGTGGCTATCACAAAGAATAGATTTGTTTATTCCATCCACATTCCTATCCCAGAAACCGAAATATATGAAATTAAACACTTAATTCCTATTCCCAAACAAATTGGTTCAGTTTTCCTTGCCATAATTCCTGACTACGAATACTTATTGATGGGACAGGGGCACACTACATACGTACCTACAGATAGAACAATATTAGAACTATGTAAAAATTATGGTCAGATGAAAATTTGTAAACGAACGCAACCCACATATTTAATGTCAGAAACTAATAGCTGCGAGAATAGCATATTACGGATGAATGTAAAGACAATCAAGGATGAGTGCAAATATTCCCCCTTTAAAATTATGAACATCGCTTTTATACCACTTATGAATGGATACATTTTAATACCCCACGAACCACTAGAGGTTGATGCATTGTGTGAATCAGGTCATGATAAAATTAAAATCCAGGGCCCTACGAAGATTGTTAGTAAGGACAAATGTATATTGAACGGATTAAATATTATATTAAAATTAAGCTCTACCGACACAATAACAAGAGAAATAAGCTATAGGAAAAATATTTCATTACCATATACCGACAAACAATTAGATTCTATAAAAGACAAGCTGATACCATTGACACAAGAAATTAGGCCTCTGAATTTAAATAATTTAAAACAATCAGTCGACGACATCGAAAATGCAATAGATAAGGTCACTAGAGACAGAAGAACGCGAACCTGGACAGAACAGGCCACCAGTTGGCTGCAGTACTTAGGATATACAGCAATTGCTGCAATCATAGTTTTTATGTGTTACAAATGTGGAATCTTCGCCCGACTTCGTGAATGCATTCCTAAAAAGATTTGTATATTTTGCGTAAAAACCCAGGTCACCGCAACACCAACAGTGCATTAAACTGTCGCTCCTACTGCACCTACTGCAGAGATAAAAGATGTAGATCGTAGAATTAAGACTACTAATGTTAAAATAAAATCTAGCAAAAAAGTTTAGAGACTAAACCTAATCTAAGAAGGGGATTGTAACAGGAATGTCAAAGGATCTTCTATCCTCCCCACTCTTCGAGTCCCAGAAGCAAGGGCCCGTTGCCACTGCTTCCCTTGTGCGGGGCAGTTAGTCCGTTTGGTACCCCTGACCAACAAAGATCTCTTACAATAAAGAAGTCCTGCGATATAGTTCAGGCACAATAAAAAGTATTTAAAGTGATTCTTCTGACCCGTTACAGCTACTTGTTATAAAATTTTTGTGAATTGTTATTATGCTTGGAAAGTGACCCCAAAAAATGCAAAATAGCAGTTCTCTATTAAATTCATACTAAAAACGGTGTCCTTCGGATTTTCTTTACAAGAATTATTTTTAATTAATAAGGGACGAGTTTCCAAGTATTTTGTAAATAAGTTTTTATTATTCAAACAATAATTATTTGTTCATTCAAATCCGGCAAAATATGCCGGATATGTCAATAGAGAGAAAATCTACAGTTTATTATTATTAAAGTAGGGTTATTGTTACATTGTTAGATTAGGATTATTATCCTATTGGAAAATAACTGTCCAGAAACTTTTGCACGACATTATATATAAGATTCAGTCAACGTTTACCGACGATGTTTACACATAAATCTGTCTTGGGTCATAGTTTAGGACGCACGCGATTTATTTAATAATAAAACAACGAATCGAATGTAGTTATAAAAACTCACCCCATTATGAAAGGGAATTTCGTTAAAAAAATAATATAATGGGTTTCATCATTTTTTCCGGTTCAGAACCGGTTATTTAATATACATACTGTAAAGCATTTCGTGTTTCCAAAATGCATTTTTTAGTTTCGATATTGAATTGAAAATATAGCAGTCAAAATTATTAATTTAATATTATAGAATAATGCACTAAAAGATACGCCTAATATTTCTGTGTTTATAAGTCAATTCAAAATATAATTTTCAATTCAGAGAAAGATATGTACGATAATAAGGAAAACAAAAACGAAAATCGTGGGACAGACTTCAAGCATTTTGTACAAATATTTGCTTGAATTTAGAAATGAGCAAAAACAATTTCTTTATTTTTTTTTTATATCAAAAATCTGCAACGATTAGAGTTTTTCCGGTTATTTTTCAAAGGAAGGGAGAAAATAATTTCATCGATGTACAGATTGTGGTTGGGACACAGTATATTGTTTACCTAAGAGGTAAAAAAGGCGTTTGTCTCCTTGGTGCATACTGGAACATCAATTATGATGTGTATGATACAAAGAGAACTTTGGCGGGTAAAAGCCGAAAAAAATCAACGACTGATCAGAAGCCAGGTTACAACAGTTCGCGAGCGAACTACAGACCCAACGTCACACACTTAAGAAGTCAAAGCTGCTGACCCATTCCGCTGCGGGACCAGATAGTATCAAGAGCTTCAGGTGGAAGAAGTTTCCTTCAAACCACCAGCCTCTCGCCCGCACTTTCACCTCATATATAAAGTTGAAAGAGCTGTATAAGATGTTCATAGCCCTTATAAATGATGGGATCGTTCGAACAATCGCACTTGTGTAGAAAGAAATGCATAGCAGGAAATCGGGAGAACTTTCGAACCGACAGGTGCATCTGCTAAGACGCAGCATTCTACCTGCACTACCTGTCGATGGACTGGATTGACAACCGGGAAGCTTTAGATTCAACCTCCGATAGACTCATGTTCTGTCTGTTGGTAAACTTCAAGTTTCATCGACACATATTGAGATGCATAGAGAGATTGATGCCCCTTTGGAAATCCTGATTTACTATCTCATCTAGAAAACATCGTACGACGACTTACAGCGTCACCTTTTAGTGAGGAAAGAGCCTCGGCATGTTTTTGGCACTCCGTCCCGGGTAAAAATATTTGGTCTTGAGTTTGTCTTAGGTAAAGACCAATCCAAGACAATTCCAAGTCATTCTGTATGTCTAGCTCGTGAGACGGAACCAGACTATTCTTGATGTCCTAGGACGAATATTTTTGACTTGAAGACAAAAATTTATGTCTTGAGATCCAGGCCTCTGAGGGTCATCACTAATCCACTTCAAACTTTATAGAATGTTTAAATTATTTATCTTCATGGTATTTATTGTTTATGTGTCAATAATTTCATTTGTTTGCAATAGTTATGCTGTTTGGATGGCGAATCTAAAAATGTTGTCCATTTTTTCCTATCTCCAACAGTTCACTAGATACTTCTAGAAAATGACAGTTTTAATCTTTTCATAAAAAATTTTATATGCCTGCAGTTGTTGAGACAGACAGGTTCCGAATTTCCTAATTAAAAATTATTTATTACAAAATTACAAGTTTCATCGATTGTAAGATTTTAATCCTCAGCAGATGTCAACTGTTTGGTCCTCACCTAGCTACCTGATTCCTGGAAATGGCAGGACCTGCCGGTGGGGTCCATAGTTTATAGAGGCCGGAGTATAATGGACAATAAAATTTACAAACTAAAACTTCTTTACTTTTGACCCTGGCAAATGTTAAAGCCACAAACTGGCAATATAATTTTCTTTAAGAGCAATTCGTTATATTTATCAGGACTTACACTTCTTGTCTTGAAACAAGTCAACCTGGTCTTGTCTTGGCTCAGTCAACAGTCATAAATGCAAGCAAAGTCTGTATATCTCCAATGTCTAGCTGGTGAGACGGAACCAGACATCATGGTCCTAAAGACATATTGAAGACATTCAAGACAAAATCAAGACAAAATGTTTTTACCCGGGGTTATAGCTTTTGGGTTAAGAATCAGTGACAGCTTCGCACCTTCAACAGCACCGATCACAAGGACAATTATCTTAGCCGAATGTTCAGGGTATAGCCTCCGCAGCTCTTTTATCAGGTCTGGATATCTCTCCTCCTTTTCCTTCTACTTGGCTATGATGTTGTAGTCAGCCAAAGCCGAGAATGCGATCACAAATGAAGGGCATAGGCACAAAACGGATTAACCAACAAAAATTAAATTTTATATGGCGGCGGAAAAACATTCGCATTTGCCAAATACTACAGTATTCGTGAAAATCAGAAATTTATTTTTCCGGAAACCCGTAATACGCTCTTCCTGACAATTTGAGCCAAAAATAAGAACGTGTTCCAAAGTCACAGTGTTTTTAAGATAGCTAGGGGGTTACTATGAGCCCTGTGAGGTACAGAAGGGGGTGTCTGTCAGTGGCAAGCAAACCGTGATCGTTGGATGGCTTTTTGAAAATAGTTTTTGCGCCATTTTTTCATTTCGTGGAATATCTATACGCCAATTTCGTTTGTGCAGATTTCTAGTTTTCACTATCCGATTTGGAAAACCCTACTATTCATGATGTTCTTCGGTAGAATTTCGAATATTGATCATTCAATTGAGAAAAAATAATGAAGATCGCAAGCAACAAGCGCGCGCGTACACGTTTTCGCATTTGAATAAAATGTTTTTCTACGTATGGGAAATACCTTATGTAGAAAACCTCCGTTAAATACTTTACTTCTTACCGACATTCGCCAAATAGTTGCTTTTTAGTCTTGCTTACAATATCCTCAGATGTTATCAGCCAAACATAAACCACACATAAAAATTTTGTGAGGCTCTTCACTTGGGGTGATTTCTAGAGAGATTGATCAACAACCTGGGTCGGAGCAGTGTTGCGGAACGAACGTATTATTTAAATTAATAAAACGAAAATTCTAGATCAATCTAAATAATCTACACCTCCTTCCCCACATTACTATTTTCCAACCGAGCGATTCACGCCTACCCCGAAAGGGAAATGGCTCAATGGTATAATTATTATGCCATTAAGCCCTTTCCCTTTCGGGGTAGGCGTGACTTGCTCGGTTGGAAAGTAGTGGGATAGGTATATAGGTGTAAAGTAGGTCGTTATATGGTATAAGGTAGATAGGTATATAGGTATATGTGTTATGGTATAGATATTTTAGATTGATCTGGAGTTTTCGTGTTATTTATTCAAATAACACGTTCACTCCGCAACACTGCTGATTAATGCTCAAGGTACATGGAAATTCAAACAATTTATTATATTTTTACATTCTAATCCAGAGAGGGTATTAGATTTGAGTAAAATTTGACCCCCCCCCCCCCGGTTTTTGTCAAATGCAAATGCAAATCAAATACAAATTTAGTCATTTTTATCTAAAGAACATAGAACATAACATATGGTCGTTGCGAAGCGCGACAACCAAAACGCACGCCGTGAACGCGCTCAAGCTTTTGAGTTTGTATTACACGATGAACAGAAACGAGCGTAGAGCGCGGGGTTTACATGATTTTTAAACTAAAAATCGAGCGCGAAGCGCGAGTGTCTTGATGAAAACGTGTTCCTTAAGCTCGATAGAACCTTGAGTAAATTAATTCCTTTTTTTATGTAAAACGTACATAATTAAACCAAAAGCAGGTCATAGCGATGAAGCTTGCTTGGAGAGTATTCGCCAGCGAAGCGCGCCATAGCGAGCACACAAAGTGCGAAAAGCCAGAGGAACCGAGCTTAAAGCGAAGCGAGCCGCGCGCGAAGCGCGTGATGAGAATGTGCCCGCGAGGCAGGCAGATTTTTTTATCCCAATCTGCTCCAATTTATTCTTTCTCCAAAATAATTTGTAAATCGAACAAGTTAATTTTTTAACTGATGGACTTTTCTCACATAAATTTTAAAGTTTCACCTTTATTATTAAATTCTTCTAAAATTTTATTAGCGTATCGTCTACGTAACGATAATAGTATAAAACTCTAAATACCGGATTTTCAATAATTTCTTCTTCCATATTCTGCATATGACCAATTCTGCCAACATTGAAAATATAGGTGATCCCATGGGTGTTCCGAATTTCTGCTTATAAATTTTATAGTTGAATTGAAAGTAGGCATTACTGATGCAAACTCGGATAGATTTATCGAATTGTTTGAAATTTTATTTTGTATAATTTTTATTTTTGTGCCAATTCTTTTCTACTAATTTATATACTATATCGGGATCAATGTTGGAAAACATAGATACTGTACTGAACCACTACTGCATCTAAAAAAATGGTATGCTCTTTTATCTATTGAAGAACTATCTCACCATTTTTTGACCATGTTGTGAAGTTCATACTGGATTTCATTTGGTAGGGTTGTTCATAACTTCATAGGTTTGTTGGTCATTCATGATATTTAACATTTTTTGATTATAATCGTCTTTTTCTATTGAATATCTCCCTTGTCTTTACAATTAAAAATGAATTTTTGGATAACATTGTACCACCTGTTAAAGATCAAATACCAAGAAAAAACTAACCTTATTTATAGAATTTATTGTAAAGATTGTCAAATGATCTACATTGGATAAAAGATACTCTCAGAACACCGAGCAATTCAGAATAACAAAAAAACTAGCACAGCTTTATGTTAACACTCTACTAACTTTGAACTTCAATTTCATTTAGTTCTAAAAATGTAAAAATTCCAGGTATAGCAAGCAAGTACAACAATAGAAATATTTTAGGAATGATTAATATTGAAAAAGTGAAGGTAATGTTAATTTTAGATCCGGCACTGACAATCTCATGTCAGTATAATATACCACGAAATTATTGAAACTGTACAGAAATTTTGTTCAACTATGAAACATACCAATCTCTTTAGTTCCTAACCGAAATTTTTGGAGCAGACCGCAATCAAGTGGCTCTGATACAATTTTTTCTAAATTTTGTAAATGTAGAAAAATAATTGATATATTAACATTAAAATCGACAAAAGTTTTGACATGAACTCAGTCACATTTTTCAATTCAATGAAAAATTGTTTTTAAAAGGAAATTTTGTTTTTAATAAATGTCTTGCAAGTATATTTATTCATATAACATCTAATTTGAATCTAAAATTGAGTATACATTCATTGTTTATGCTTATACTTTTATACGTTCACACAGATTCGAAGAATTCTATCCTCCGACAGATAATCCTTATTTCTTAAAGAAATGTTTCAAATGTTCAAAAGCTGACAATTTCGGTAAGTGGAGAGTCGATCGTAAAAGAGCAACCCCAGCTCTTTTCATCCATGTGACTTCATAACAGGATTAGTTAGCGTCCCCTGAATTATTATTATTCACTTTTCTGAAAAGAGGAAATATGACTAAAAAAGAAACTTGCCGAGAATGGGTCTGCTTTATGAGTTTGTGGTGTCAAGACCCACTGTGATCGACTTTTATGGCTGAGCTGATGAGCACTCCGCCCCGAAAATTAAACAGCTTATGTCGTTGGCCTTTTAAATTTCGAAAATTCACACAGATTTGTTTTCATGATTGCAGGCTTATATATATTGTTCCTAATCTGCTTTTTCAGAAAATGTGATCTTCAACCCACGAGGAAAATGTTTTTAAAATTTCTGTATAAGGTATAGTATCTTATTAGAGCCGTTATTAGTCTTTGAAAACAGTAGAAAGCAGTGAAAATGACATTTTTCATGCAACCGTAATTAATGCTTTTTATGCATTTTTGATTCAAAAATGTTTTTATGTGGATTTTGAGAACCTCAGGAACGACTTATTAAAAGTTAACATTAAAAAGTGGATAACTTCGTGCTTAAAATCTTAAATGAAAAAAGGTAGAGTTTACCCATGTTAATTACATCAAAGACGATGAGCAACCTCTAAATATTGTTTAAAATAAAAAAATAAGAAAATCTGGCTTCTACAATCGCATAAACTACCGTTATTTGCCCTTCACTGCTTAGAAAACCCAAAAACCAAAAGTGTTCTTTTCTGGTCACCCCAGTAAACAATATCAATTCTATTGCTATTTACTTCCACATACTTCTACTACTTCCACTAATTTTACATCCGACATTGACAATCTCAGTATAATTTACCACGACATTATTGAAACTTTCCAGAAGTTTGAGGAAACTATAAAAATTACTAATCTCTTCAGTTTCTAACCGAAATTTTTGAAGCAGACTGCAATCAAGTGGCTCTGCTACAACTTTTTTTAAATTTTGTAAAAATATAATAAAATTTAGATTATTTGTAACTGCTTGATTTTGTGATATTACTTTTTCATTTCAACCACAAAAATATCATTCTTATAGTGTAGAGGTTTCAAAAGCTAAACCTCAAATCAATATTAGCGGTACGGAACCCTTAACAATTAAAAGCTTTAGTTAGTCATATTTATGTTGAAAATAATTTTTTTTTACATTCTCATCATTTAGATGGAATGTCTTAGATTCATTTGATTTTGAACCTATCCAGTTTTTGTCAATTCTCGACGTTTTGAGACCCCCTGATTCAGAAAAAATAGTTTTTACAAAAGGTATGTCTGTCAGTCGGTCTGTCTGTCGGTCTGTTGTTTGACGGCGTGATAACTTTCGAAGGAATTTTCTAATTTGAATTTCCCTTAGCACACTGATTTGTGGTCCGAAAATACAGGTCAAGTTTGTTAGACAACCTTCTACTGTCAATATTAATGGTTTTAGCCATGGGAAATCAAACAAAGGAACATAATAATTCAACTTTACCAGGGAACTACGCAAAATCTCGTAAAAAGACAGAACACCAAAATTATTTGTTTTCGAAAGATCTACAAAATTGCTATGAAGTATTTTTTAATAGGAATAACAGTTTTTGTTTTAAAGGTTGAAAATGCCACAAAAATTCAAATTTACAGCTAAACAATGAAAAAGACGATGAAGTGGGCAACAGAGAAATTTCTCTTCTGGAATAAACCAACAAAATTGCAGCTTATCATTTTTCTATAGCACCCATAGTTTAGCGGAAAAATTTCAATTTTTACATCCTCATCGTTTAGATGGAATGTCTCAGATTTATGTGATTTTGGACCTATCCAGTTTTCGTGTCAATTCTCAACGTTCTGAGGCCCTCTGAGTTAGAGAAAATTGTTTTCACGGAATGTCTGTCTGTCTTTTGTCTGATGACGCGATAACTTTCAAAGGAATTTTCTGATTTGCATTTCCTCTTGCACATGTGACAATCACCAATTTACAGTTGTCGATGCGCTGATCTTTAATTTTGAAAGGGCTATGCAAAACTGAGGGGGGGGGGATACAAATACCAGGCACGAAGCGCGAGGTATACACATTATCCAGCGTGAAGCACGAGATAAATATATTACTGAGCGCGAAGCTCGAGAACCAACAGTCGCGCTCCCTAGGCGCGCTGAAACTTGCGAGCGAAGCGATTGGTACTAAATTTTAATGAGAAGTCGGCAGTAACAGATTCTCGATACACATTGCAAGAAGATTCGTAAAGATGCACATTCAGATATGAAATAAATGAGATGACATAAATTGAAAAAACTATACAAGATATCCAAAATTGTTTCAATATGTATCCCAAATATATTACTAAAAACTTCTCATTAAAATCTGGTGAAATTCAGTTAGATAAATTAAGCTTCAGAGGTGAGTCCAAGCGCAAAATTTAATTTTTTTTCAGTAATCATATTTTTAATCATATTTTGTGATTAAAAATGAATTTTCTCACATGTTCTCACCTTTTCTCAGTCGATCTTATATTATCTTAGCATTTCAGTCGATCCAACTAATTAACACAAATCAGTGGAAACAGATTTATGATACATATTGCAGGAATTCTTGATACCCTGAACAGTTTTGAAGAAAAAAAAGTAAATTTGTTTATTCTTCAACCATTGTTCCATAATGATGGAGGAAAATAGGTTCACGGAAATAAAACAATGTTTTATAGAAAATTAATTATCAGCTTAGTTCGTTAAACCTATCCATCCTATAAAAATTTGAATTAAGATTGAAAAATTTAATCCAAATTTTAATTGAATAATATGGTACTATATTAAATTGAATTGCGCGATTGGGTGCAATAACGCCGTACTTGCCTTTTTCGAAGTTACCTATTGTTCAATTGTTTCATACATAACTTCATGAAAAATAAATGAAGAAGAAGTGACTAATGGAAATGCAAGAACAGCGTTATTGCATCCAACGGTTCATTTAAAAAATGAATCAATATAATTATTTAAGTTAATTTCAAATGAATAAATTTATTGATTTAAATGAATTTTGAATAAAAATTATTCAAGCAATTAATTTTATTTTCATATGTCGTATATTTGTAATTTAATTGAAATCAAATTAACTGAATCTGCCTATCATATTATTTTAATTATAAAAAGGTAGGAAATTCCACGGAATATATCTGTGATGCAAAACATCTGCCGAGTACAACTACATGAATTTCTGACATCAAAGCTGGCTGAGTAATTTGGGAAACAATATTTATTACAAAATATATTGAAAAATTCTTTCTACAACGTACCCGCTAGAAGAATTTCGAATAGATTTCAAAACGCCATAGTGGACATTATAGAGCTTAATAGGATTGAGTATTATAAGCAGAATGATTTCATTAAAAAATGTCTAGCTATGGCAGATTGATGGTGTAATATAATTCCCCCAAGCTTTATATTGTCTGAAATGGATACGTAAAATTCATTTGAAAAATTTCGCATATGTTGGTGGGATCTGGGATATATGAATCCCATATAATGTGACCTGGATTATCCTCAAATTTCCTTCTGTTGATGAGCATTGATTTTATTTGGTAGCAAAACAAATGTATCTAAGGCCCAACAGGTAAAAAGGAAAAAGATCATCATCCCGAGTAAATTCCGTTCATCGTTTTCAAACGAAATCAAAGCTCATGTCTTTTCTTAATTTGTATTCGGCCTTTAAATCCTGAAACCTGCTGTCTTGCGGTGATGATATTAGCATTATTTTAATATTTACTCCAAATGTATGTTAATTTTAAGAATTCTTGTGAATCGTAATGTTCAAAGGAAATTAAATTAGAAATAAGTAGATGAAAAGAATTTGAATATAAATATAAAAGTGAATTGCTCTTTTACTAACACTGCATTGTAAGTTTGTTAAAAATCGTAAAGTGACCAGCATTAAGTCACTAGAAAGGTGTTCGCGAAGTGTAATTGCTCTACTTGAAGTTATTCACAGTTTCTCAAACTCATTTAAGAGCGTCAGCTTCCAGATGCGTTGCCTTTGAAAGTAGTTTCAGCTAAGATGAGGTCAATGACCACAACTACCTAGTGGTAATTTTAGCCCAGCTCAGTCTGATGCTGCTGAAGAATTAGGGCCGAATTGGTAAGGTCGGATTTCGGGAAATATCCCGGTGGACCGGTACCATTTTAAGCAATTTGGGCCGTTTTACTTATAGAATTGAGTCGCTTCCTGACTCTCAAAATTGATTTTAACCAATTTTCCTGAGTCAATTTTCTATCCCGATCCGGCCTTGTAAGACATGTACAACTCTGAAACAAAATTCTCACCCTTTAACTGCAAGTCCAACCACTCCTCTTCGTGTCAGTCCCACTAAAAGAACGATTAAATCAGAACACGGTCAGTTCTCATTCAGAACACAATCATCAAATATATGCGAAAGTTGCCCTCATCTTAAGAAAGCAAACTCAGGTCGATTTTTATTAAACTACCGCACTCGCACGGGATCGCTAGTTCATCAATGAAATTTCACAGCATCACGGACAAGAAACCCTTTCCGTACTTTCGGTTCCAGTATTCACTTTGCTCTCTTCGTTAACACTTCCTAGTGGTAAAACGCGCGAAAATCGATGTTCATCTCAAATTAAGAAACGAACGCAACGATCGGATCAACGACCGGTCTGACCAGATTGGACCTCGTGATCCTAAGGATTCCAACCGCGCTCTGTCCGCGGAGCGTGTCCTCGACGAGGCCGCCGCGCGCTTCGCTTTCTCCGCACCTGCGCTCAGTCATCCACAGAGCTCCCACGCGAGCATTCTGAAAACCACCCCTTCCCACCTGAAGCGCCACCGAGCGACCACACACCTCTTCGTGACCCCGTGTCCGGATCTCATGCACCATGCTCATGCACTAATACAGCCAAGGACCACCCAAAATGCCCCTCCTGTCTAATCAGCCCACAGGTGTGTATCGCATACAAGCTCACCACCAGTCACTTTTAAGAATGTACGTATAAAAGCCGGCATACGCAAGCGTACACCTAGATGAATGTTGAGTCTGTAACGGGACTCAGTGCCGCCAACTGGGTCAATACTGACGCCCCTCTCCTTTGCTTGCCACCCCTTTGCTTTGCCTACGTCTATTTTCTTTGCCCCTCGACCGCGGAGCACGGCATCGCGATGAGGTCACAATGCGATGTATCCCCAATAAAAAGGGTACGCACACTACGCCGTAAAGAGGATGCAGACGTATGACTCATAATTCAACTTAGGATTTTTTTTCTTTCCTTCTTCAAACTCTAACTGCCAAATCAAGATTAATTTCAGCACTCATATAGGTCTAAAGAGATTTGCATACATCAGAAGTATTGATATTGGTCCTACAAATAAAAAAAATGAGAACAGATAGGTTTCCTTTCATAGCTATCATTATAAGATAGCATAAAACAGAACTTACCTTTTGTACTAGTATCGTATTTGATGAGTTATTTTACATACACAAACACACATACTTCTCTTGAAAATTGTACACATTTTTCATTTTAATGGTGTCCGCTGGTTATCATTTCTCTTACGCAAATTAGGGGAGACTCGGGTAGTAACGACCACATTATAACAACAATACTCACCGAGAACCATTGGAAGATACCGCACTGAAATAGAAGAATCCTTTAACCTTATACTCGTAGAATGGTGACAGTATGTGTTTTTCTGTGAAGATTAGAGAAAATTCTGTACGCTCTAAATTAAAAGCTACACTGTAAAAAATTTTTCGGGAATTTTTCGGAAAATGTTCGGGAAGCTATTAACCCTAAATTTTCGGGAATTTTCCCTAATAGTTATTAGGGAAAAATTCCGAAAAGATATGAAAATTTCCCGAAAAATTAGGAAATTTTCCCTAATGTTTCGTAGGGAAAATTCCGCAAAATTTGAAATTTTTCCGAAAAATTAGGGAATTTTCCCTAATGTTTCTTAGGGAAAATTCCGCAAAATTTGAAAATTTTCCGAAAAATTAGGGAATTTCCCCTAATGTTTCTTAGGGAAAATTCCGCAAAATTTAAAATTTTTCCGAAAAATTAGGGAATTTTCCCTAATGTTTCGTAGGGAAAATTTCGCAAAATTTGGAAATCTACCTAAAATGTAGGGAATTCTTCCTAATGTTTTGTTGAGAAAATTCCCGAAAATTATTGGAATATATCTAAAATTTCGGGGATATTCCGCAATATTTTTTAGGGAAAATCCCTTAAACTTTTTAAAATTATCTAAAATTTTAGGTTTATTCCTGAATATTTCGTAGAGAAAATCCCCAATATTTTGTAGGGAAAATACCTTAAACTTTTTTAAATTATGTAAAATGTTAGGTTTATACCAGAATATTTTGTAGAGAAAATCCCCGGAAATTCTTCAAAATTTGGGATTTAAATAAAAGAACGAAATGTAAAGTTAACATTTTATTTTAAATTATTTATTGATATAAGTAATACATTGTTGTAGCCATAAACTATATGGCTTAGTACTAAAAGGAGAACAACCTGAAGAACGCTGTTTCAGCGATGATGTTTTCCTCGACTATAATGAAACAGCAACTTGCTTCATCGCATAAGGACATCCCTGTAACAAAAATTATATTTTTATATAGTATTTTATTAGAAAATAGTATTTTCTTTCTGATTTATTCAAAAGAATTGGACATACGGTCGCTTGTAACTCTTAATAAATTATTCGATTCAAAACAAAATGAGCTATGTTTTCATTAAAAACAATGTTTTCTAAAAAAAATTAGGATTTGGACTCTATTTTTACTTTTTTTCTGATTGTCTATTCGATAAAATGCGTAATTTACCTTTTATGATCAGAATGGGACGAGAGGAATCTGTCTTTGTTACCTCCTCGTCTGTGGTACTGGGATCCTAAAAATTAAAAGCATAAACTATTAATTAATTAATTAAATTGAGTTAGTAGTTTAATTTTCAAGAAAAAGATAAGTTTCAAACAAGAAGGATTAGGTTTCTACTAGAAAGACAAACTTTGAACAAAATACATAAATTTTCAACTAAATGTTTGAAGTTATAGCTAAAAAAGACAATTTTTCTACTAAAAAAAAGAATTTCTAACTAAATTGTTAAATTTTCAACCAAAAATGGAATTTTCAGATAGAAAAATTGAATTTACTACAATATAGTCCAATTCACAACAAAAAAGAAATCTTCAACCAAAAAACTTACTTTTTAACAAAGAAGTATAACTTTTAAAAAAAATGAATTTTCAACAAAAAATTGAATATTCGATATTGCAACCAAAAAAGATTTTGAATATTTTAATATTAAATAAAAGAGAGTTGAACTGAAACAAAGAAGAAAAACTGTAAATGAAATACTTACTTTTTAGGTTCAAAAATTAATTTTTTATAACAAAAATTTTTTCAATGAAATAGTTAAATTTCTATAGAAAGAAATAAATTTCCAACTCAAAAAATTTGTACCAGAACAAGCAATAGTTCAATTTTTAGTTATAAAAATAATTATGAACCAAAAAAATGAGGTTTGAACAAAATAATAGAATTTCTAACCAAAAAATGATGAATTTTCAAACAGAAAGATGAATTTTCAAATAAGAAGATTAATTTTCTACCAAAAAGTCGAATTTTCGACTAAAAAATTAATTTTTCAAACAAAAAAATAGTTTCAACAAAGTATGTAAATTTTAAACCAAATAAATGAATTTACAAAGAAGAAGAAGAATTTTCTAAAAAAAAGTCAATTTTCAAACACATAGTTGAAGTTTCAACTAAAAAGATCAATTTTCAAGAAAATGAAAACGAATTTTTATGAATTAGTTAAATTTTCAATGAAAAAGGATTTCCCAACCAAGAAGTTTAATTGTTGCGCATTATGATTAATTTTTAACCAAAAGAGACAAATTTTCCATGAAATACATGAAATTGCATTCAAACAGTTGAATTCAACCAAATGAAAGCAGACGATTTTAACCATTTTTCTTTTCAAAGGCAAAACCAGAAATAGGAAGTTTGAACAAAATACATACTATTTTCAACCTAAACTGATGAATTTTCAACTAAAATATTAATTTTCAATAATGTAGTCAAATTTTTAACCAAAGAAATGAATTATTAACCAAAATAAATGAGTTTTTAAAAAAGGAGTATTATTTTCTAAAAAAAAAAGTCAATTTTCAAGAAAAGAAAAACGAATTTTTAAATTTTTAACCAAAAAATGATTTTTCAACCCAAAAGATCATTCGTTAAAAATAAATAATAATTTTCAAACTAAAGAAACTAATTTTTATTAAAATATGTACATGAATTTACATCCGAATTGTTCATTTTTAAACTAAAAGAGGCGAATTTTTAACGAAAAAACTGATTTTCACCAAAATAGTTTTATTTTGAACTAAAGAGATGAATCTCCAACCAACAGCGTGAAATGTAATAGTTGAAGGGTAGAAATGCAAAAGGAGTCAAGCGCCAAATTTTCGAAATCGGGTTTATTAGCTCAAAAAATCAGATAAATTCTATTACACGATGCCTGCCAAAGGATTTTTTTGGGGCATCATTTTTCAAAATTTGTGGTCTTGTGTTCACAGTCCGAGAAGCTTTTCTAACCACAAAGTAAAAAATCAAATTTCATTTTTCTGGACACTGGCTATTGACCATTGGGTTCCTTCCGTTCAGCACTGAAAACCCTAAAACCCAATTCCTTATTTTTTGGAAATATGCCAAATTATTACTGCTATCGTCATTATTTTGAAGTTGAAATGTCAGTTTTACACTATTTCGAAGTCATAATTGGATTTTCAAGTTTCGCGAAACTGCATGATTTTTTTTAAACAAAGCTTTTGGAAATCAATTCGTCCATTCAATAGCTAGAATTCAAATGTTTAGTTTTTTCTTAAACTGCAAATTGGCTCCACAATTAATGTTGACACATGCTAAAAGTCGATACGGACCCAAAATCTAACCTCCAAACGTGACATGTTTCATTCAATTTCTCGAAACCGGATAGCTTTTTAGCAAACTTTTTTTAGTTGGATAGAGCATGAAAGTATCTCGAAAGTACCTTTTTATTTTTTTCTTAAATGGTCCCGCTGAATTTACAACATGTTTTTAGTCTCTCCTGAAAAAAGTGAAGAATGGCGCTTGACTCCTTTTGCATTTCTACCCTTCAGTTGATATTTCAAACAAAAAAATGTTTTAAATAAAGCGTCGTTGAATTCAACCAAAAGGATGAATTTTCAACAAATAATGTGTAAAATTAAGTGAGTTCAAAAGAAATCAAGAGAATTTAATAGAAATCAGGATCAATTAATAAGAATTCAGGGCGAATTCCAAATGAATGGCAAAAAATATTTTAAAATTGCCTAAAATCTCTGAAACCCTGCAAAATCCCTTATTTCTGGTGAATAAATTCTTTGAAATACAATAAAATATCAAAATCGCTTGAAATTATTGAAACCTTCGGAAATCCCTTGAAATAGTTTAAATCTCTTGAGAATGCTTAGGAATCTTTTAAAATATCCTAAAATTTTTCTTTCTTTAAAATTTCTTCAAAGTATTGGAATGAATACAGAAACTTAGGATAGAACCTAATAAAAACGACATCTCCCAGACTAATTATTTAAATTTCATTTAAATAAAATACGATAATGCCCCGTCTCCATCTTGGATGGAAAGTTTCCAAGATGGAGACGGGGCATACCTGCTCCGTCTTCACAAAACATTTTTTTTGTCTTTTTTATCAATTTTATACAATATTTCATTTTAAAAATAAAAAAATACCAATCATTTTACAGCACTACATATAAAGTTTATACATTTCTATGGAACTCACACATAAAGAAATGTGAAAAGAATTTTAAATTTTTTTAATTATTAGTATGGAGGATGTCGTTTTTATTAGGTTCTATCCTAAGTTTCTGAATTATAAATTTTCCCAGATGTAAAAAAAAAATTGTATTCTTCTCATAAATTGAAATGAATACAAAATTTCTGGAGATCGTTTAAAATTTCCTAAAATATTTAAAACCTTTTGATATCTTTTGAAACCCCTTAAAACTTTTTGAAGATCTTAAAAATGCCTGGGAATCTTTTGAAATGCCCTCAAAATTTTCAAATCCTTCAAAAGCCTACTAAATTACTTGAATCAATTAAATATTTCTTTGTAATCTCTTAGAATAACCTAAAATATTTAAAATCCTTTAAACTCTCTTAAAACCCTTGAAATTTTGTAAAGCTCTTTAAAATGCCAAGGATTCAAAAAAACACCTTAAAATATTTAAAATCCTCTGATCATTCTATCGATTGATCCTCAGGATCAATTAAATCAAAAGTTTCAAGAATTCAAAAAAAAAATCATTGAATTCAATAGAATGGAGTAAGAATTCAAGTGAATAAAAAAATTCAAAGAATTCAGGATAAATTACTAAGAATTCAGTTTGAATTTCAAATCATTGAAACACTACGGAATATCTTACATTTTTAAATAAATTCTTTAAAATACACTAAAATATTAATAAATCCCGTGAAATTCTATGAAATCTGATGATATTTCCTGAAATCCTCGAAAAATTATTAAAATATACTGAGAGCTTTGAAAAACTCTAACAAAATACTTGAAAGCCTCGGAAACCTTATGAAATCCCGCAAAACCTTTCAAAATATCTTAAAAGCTTATAGGTCCTGTACAATCATTTCATATCTTTCTAAATTCTATAAAATTCTTTATCCTACAACATTTCAAACGCTTTAAAATCCGTTCAAGTTAGTGAAATTAATAAAAAAATTCTTTGGAATCTTTTTAAATTCGCAAAAATATTCCAAATCCTTTGAAATGCTACAGAATACCTCACTTCTCGTGAATACATTCTTTGAAATCCACTAAAATACTATAAAATCCCGTGAAATTCTATAATGATTGTTTCTGTAATTCTGGAAAATGTGTTAAAATACATTGAGATCTTTAAAATCCCTTAAAATCATTGAAATCCTCGGAAATCTTATAAAATCCTGTGAAATCTTTCAAAATATCTTAAAACTTTATAGGTCTTTTAAAATCATTTCATATCTTCTGAAATTCTAGGAAGTTAATTATCTTAAAATATTTCAAACGATAGAAGTTAAAAGATAGTTAACGATCGAAGTTAAATAAAAACTAATAACTTACCTTTTAATTCTGACGTTTGTTGTATACTAACAGCTAGTTTTACAAAATCACTTTCGAAATCACTGCACTCGTTCAAAATGAAAGGAAGCACATTAAAAACGGGTCCTTCTACAGAAAATTCGCCTACCTGGGCCTCATTACCCAATGGAAAATTCTGCAACGTGGAGCATGAGTCATTTCCATCCCCACTATACTCAGTGTCCAGTAATAACCAATATCTGTATTAACAAGTGTACTGTAGGGCTGTAGATGAACGTCATTCAACTTTAATGAATAATAGCTCTTAACCACATCAACACCAAATAAGCATTCAATTAATTTTCAACAGTATACTTTCCGATTTTTTCCTTACAAAAGAAATGCGAACATATGAAAAAGTACGTTGAGTTCTGAGACACTCTATATATAAATATATGTATGTATGTGTGTGTTTTCATGTCAGCATTTGAAATCGGCCATTTAAGGTTCTATACATTTTTCACATTTCCACTCTTTAATAACTTTTCCGGAAAATATCCCAGTACTTGTGTGTGTGTGGGGGCGGGGGTTGCAAGTCAGCATTTGTAAGTTGGTCATTTAGGGTCTTATACATTTTTCACATTTCCACTAATAATTACATTTTTTCTGGAAAACACACAATATATATATATATATATATATATATATATATATATATATATCGAAACAAATATTCCTAAATTTTTATTCGGCAGCTCAAAAAAGTTGTAGTCATAACCAAAATAAAATATTTATTTTCATTTTTCAGAATAGGCATTATAATCTATACAACACACTTTGTGGGAGAATGTTTTTCCCAATGAAAGTGTAAATTCCTGTATGCTTTGTAGAAATATATCCTTGTCAAAATTGAGGAAAATTCCCAAAATATTGCGTAAAATTCCCCATTTCCTTTGGGTTTTGTCAATTTCCTAAAGAATTTGGAAAATTCTGAACTAGTTAGGGAATATTCCATACTTTTCGGGAACTTTCCCTAAAATTAGGAAAAATTCCCTAATATTTTTGGGAAATCTTTCTTTTCCTATGAAATTTGGGAATTTTCCCTATCAATCAGTAGGGAAAATTCCCGAACATTTTTACAGTGTATGCTGTCACTATGTAAACATAGCACCCCCTTAACATTAACGAGTTCCATTCTGAACTCTGTAGCACCGTTTTATTCGATCTTTCCATGGAAACCTTGTCGTTCGGCCACTTCGATATGTTACAATGAAAATACTTTAAATATAAAAACGCGTGGAATTATTATTAAACTAAAATTGCAACTTCATATATTTGAAATGTGACAGGGGTGGTCATTTTCTTCCAGTATTGACTCAGGAAATTTTTAAAATGTATGATGGAGCTTAAATTGCAATACTTACATAGTATTAGAGATGCACGCCGGGATGAGAATTTCTCGGATCTCGCCCGATATTGTCCGCATTCGAGATATTTTTGTCGTAGAGAACTTTTGGTTTTCAATTGTTTAACCTCATCCCGTCCCGAATCAAGCAATTAAGTATAATAATTTAACAAGATCTAACTTATGCATCGATAAAACCTTAGTTGAGATAATTCTAAAGAAATTTAAAACTCAAAAAGGTAGAAAATATAAAGGAACTAGTCCAATTTCTCAGAACCACTAAAACAGGAAAACAAATATAAAATTTTTGTAACCAGAAATGAAATTCGTTTTAGTAACAAAATTATTTGTAGTAGAATAAAACAATTAAAATATATCGTAAATGTCTCAGTAATTGTAACGATCCCAATAACCATGAAACCTTATTATAATTTAAATATAGTTTTAAAAATATGTTAAAAGTAACATTTGATAATGAAAACAATTTATTTGAGCATTTTTCAGTAGCAAAAAACATTCTAATGCATTTAAATTAAATGAAAAGCAAGAAATTTGGCGTCAAGATTACTGGGACGTTTACCTTATAATTTTGGCACTGTCTATAGTGACTCTATTTGAGAATTTATGTTAAAAAGTCTTTTCTATTCATAAGCGAACTTTAAATTATGCCGATGAAAAAATTTGTTCTGTTCAAAGCTGATGATTCAGATATTATAAATGAGCATAACTTCCCAAATCTTTAATAAAGTGTATTATTATTATAGATCAATCGATTCGCCTCGAATCAAGAAATCTTTTCCATTCTTGCATCAATTTTGAATTATGTTAGTGAAAAAAGTTTTACTATAAAAAACCGTGTTTTCAAATATTATGCATTACCATAGCTCCCCTACTCTTCAATAAAATGTATTAAAATTATAGGTCAATCGATTCGTCTTGAATCAAATCAACTTTTTCATTTTGCATCAACTTCAAATTATGAGAATAAGAGAACTTTTACTGTGAAAAACAATTGTAAAAATATACAAATTACCATAACTTCCCTACTCTACAATAAAATGTATTAATATTGTAGATCAGTCAATTTGTTTCGAACGAAGGCATCTTTCATATTCTTGCAACAACTTTGAATTATGTTGAACAAAAAAATGTAACTATGAAAAATCCTATTTTCAAATATTATGCATCACCATAGTTTCGTTACTCTTCAATAAAATGTATTAATATTATAGGTCAATCGATTCGTCTCGAATCAACACATCTTTTCTGTTCTTGCATCAACTTTGAATTATGTTAATGAAAGAAGTTTTACTATGAAAAACCGATTCTCAAAATATATAAATTACCATAACTTCCCTACTCTTCAATAGAATGTATTGATTTTATAGGTACATCATTTCTTTCCGAACCAAGGAATCTTTTATATTTTTGCATCAACTTTGACTTATGCTAATGAAAAAATGTTAACTCTAAAAAACCCATTTTCATAATATTATTGAGTGCTAAAAAAAAATCCAATAAATATTTTTAGAAATCCTTCAGTCAGTTTCAAGATATTAGTGAGGAAAATAAGCTACCCAAATTTCATCGAATTATCTGCAGCCGTTTTATAGTTATCGTGTTCACAAGAAAGCGTGACACACACACACACACATCAGACATTTTAAAATGCCGTCCGTCCTTACCTACTATCATTTACAATGACAAAAAAATTTATGATTTTACTATTTTTGACAATTTGGATCTAAGAAGCACAATGTTGTTCAGATTAATTTTGCGATTTTAATGTACCTTGATAAAGACCCAAATGAGGGTCGAAACGTTGGATTTCTGAACATTATATAATAAATCCTAATTATTGAACTTATGACCAGAAAAATTTGTTTTCATTCTCCTTGATGAGTGAAATTCTTAATCAGAACTATGCTTATTGGTGTCAATCCCAAAGCTTCCATGATTATAAAAAACTTTTTGCAAAATCGTGAATTTAATTAGAATATTTAGCAGGGACTCATCCGTAATTTCCTTTCGTTAAGTTACATTACCCAAAAACTACCGAATTTTTTTGTTTCATTTTCGTCTCGATTTTCGTTTAGTCTTGAAACGCTAGAACACAATTAAAAACGTAATTTTTATCACGCCATATTTTATCCATCTACCTTTTAATATTAGTAGTGTCTATAGATTCGAACACAAGCCACGTCTCATTTCCTTTTCTGAATTCCCCTTCCCCTTTCTAGGTCTGTACGTTTAGACTTGACCGTGTTATAAACGTACATAAATGCACGGACTCTCCCCATGTTTAGACTCGGCCTTTAGTATTTACATGAGATGCACAAAGGCATGAATAAAATATTTTTCACATATAGGTATAATTAACAAAATTCGTTAAGTTTTCTGTATTTCAAATAACGTAACATAAATTAAGTTGGTGACCAATTAATGACGGCTGGCATGGGACAGCAAGGAAATAACGTTTTGTCCCTTTGAAGTCAATGCAATGAAGGATGCTGATTTACAAAAGTGAAGAACGAAACGGTATTTCAACAAGCTAGTCGAGATTTCACTAATTAACTTTAATTATAACCTGACCTAATCTAATTTAACTATGATCCGAGTTCAAACCCGCAAGCCAATTCACACGTATGATATACATAAAACAGATATAGCTAGTTTTGTACACTTACCATAGATGTAGGCTCGAAAGCAATGACCACGATCCTTCTCAAAAAGTTTGATCCAGACGCAGCTAGTGATATGTCAAAAGACTCGTTATTTCTCACAAAGCCAGAAGACGATCAAGTTGGGAAAGTCACTTCACAATAATCTAAAACGAAAAAATACTAGTTACTGTTTATGTTACATGCCATAATAAAAATTAAATAATTAATTTTATTTTTTTATATTTTGGAGGCTTCCAAGCTGCCCATCTTTCATTAGTTATTTTTAAGGAAAGCTGGTTTAAATTTTATGGGTTTCGTCGTTCTTCTGTCCCTATCCAGGGTTGTTGTTACCTTACACGCTACTACTATTTATTTAAAAAATGTATTTCTCACCAGTTACCCCTAAATATCAGGAAAGGGATGTAAACAAAAAAAAAGTTAAATCAATCAATATTTGATTTACATTACTTTTTATGACAAAACCCGTTACAAGTTATAACATTATAATAATTCAAAAACAGAAAATTCTCACCTGTTCAGTTAAAAAAATATTAAAATGGTTCGGGAACGATACAGAATAATTTATCGCTTACCCCTCTGGAACTTTTTCATTACTACTGCTGTTACAGGTCAGAAGATAGAGAGATAAAAAAAACGTTTCTCTGTTTTCCACTACCACAAAGCAAGCACTCAAAATTTCATTTATTTGTAGAAATAAATTTTATTTTGACAATAGTTCAACCCGAGTAAGCTGCACTCTCCGTCCGCTCGTACTGAGGTATAGCTTATTCAATATACTCAAGACCAATCTGGCTGTTTGGTTTCGGCTCGTCTCCAGTAGAGGGCGTCACTTGAGGGCCGTTGAGCTCCCTCGTCGTGTGTCATCCAACGCCGACGTGCGGTCGAACGGTGCGAGTGTTGTGGTGTAGCGTGGTTTAGTGTGGTTCTACCAAATAAACCAAGATCTCAACAACATTTAGAGACTAGTGTTTCTGTGCTCCCCCGTCACCCGCTCCTGCCAGCACAACTAAACATGGTCCTTCGTGCCGGATTCGGCTACTACGAGGAGGTGATCGTGGCGTCGAGAGCAGGAAAGATACCAGGAGTCATCAAGTGTTGTCAATGAGAATCGAGCCCGCGGCCTTCTGGCTGCGAACCCGACGCGCTGCCGCCTGAGCAACTCGGCCAGCCGACATTGTAAGCAGAGACCAGGAGTCATCAAGCGTAAGTCGACGGCAGTCTTCGCCATGTAAGTGTCATCACACGCATCTCATGATAAACAATGGACGTGAGAGCGGCTGGGAGAGGCAGTCGAGGTTGTCGATCACACACGGTCGAGAGTCATCCTACACATGCCTTTCTCTCTCTCTCTCTCTCTCTCTCGAAGCAGTCTACCACACACGATCGAGCGCTATCTCATCTCATGATCGAGTAGTCTCTCATGATAAACAATGGACGTGAGAGTGGGTGGGAGAAGCAGTCGAGGTTGTCGATCACACACGATCGAGATTCCTCCTACACATGCCTCTCCCTCTTTCTCTCTCTCTCTCTCTCTCGAAGCAATCTCCCGCACACGATCGAGAGCTTTCTCATCTCATGATCGAGTGGTCTCTCATGATAAACAATGGACGTGAGAGCGGGTGGGAGAAGCAGTCGAGGTTGTCGATCGCACACGGTCGAACGCTATCTCATCTCATGATCGAGTAGTCTCTCATGATGAACAATGGACGTGAGAGCGGGCTGTTCGTCTTCAGCTATTGGAGAATCACTGGGCCGCGTTCCAGGAGAATCATATGGGACTCATCCATCAGCCTCCAGATGCGGACTACGATGTAGAACCTCCTAAGCAGACATCGAGAGTGCTTCCGTCAACACACGCACTCAAATCTACGAGCATCTACGCAGGTTCAGCAGCAGTCAGCCCAACAATAATAGCAGCATGCCCATGGACATACACAACGTCGTGTCCACGCAGGGTGGAAGAACAACTACAACGATGGCTGCTCATTCAGCTACCCCTCAACAGTCAGGCATACCACATGCTTGTTTATTTACAACATCGGAGAGCCAATGGGCACTGACACAGCGTTTCCCTTCTAGAAGAGCTCAGACGACAATTGGAGATTTTGTAACTGGGCCTTCGGCTGATAATATTATGCAGATGAAGAGTTCCCTGCAGAATGAGATGCAGGAGCTGCAGAGCAGATGAATCAACAGACTAATCGGCTAAATCGACAGTCTGACCAGATAAATCACCAGTCTAACCAGATCAATCAACAGGCGAATCAGCAGGTTAACTAATAGATTGATGTCTGGATAGGACAGCAACAGCAGCAGCAGAATTGTACTCTTCCGAATCAACATCAAATTCAGCAGCAGACGCTGATGGTTTCGCCTCAACAGATTAACTCCCAGGTCACTCAGATTCAGCTGACGACTCAGCAACTGCTTCTCGCCTCACAACAAAACCAACTGATGACTAGTCCACCGATGATTCAGCAGAAATCTCAGCAAATTAGTCCTCAGGGGAACTTTGCGCAACAGATTTCCCTTTAGCAACAATTACCTGCTTAACAGTTCCAAAGACGATAACAGATGGCAAGGACTGGATCTCGCCGACCCACGGTTCTGCCATTTTCGAACTGTCGATCTTCTACCATGGAGCCGATGTTTGCCCTTTGTTTCTGCGGACCGAGCTGCGCGCGAACGCTCGCCTCACTTACTACATACCACACCACGGAGTATAGCAACGGGGAGATCATCTCTGCCGCCTGAGAGTAATCTTCAATGCATATAGACCCACGTCGACTGGCTGCAGTCTCAATGACACACTTGACACTGGGCCCACATTGCAAGTCAATTCAAGCCACGTATTAATTCGATGGAGACGCCACAAGCATGATGGCGGCGCTGAATTCTGCCTGATGTATCAACCGAGTCCAGTGAACGAACAATACATCGATCTGCAAAGCATTGTATTGAGTCCCCGTGAAAATCACCCAGTCGTACACTACCGACAGTCGGCTGTGACTTTTTCCCCAATTATTTTCAAAGGATCGCTTTTTCAACGACCTATTGATGGACTGCAATGATCTTCGAGAAGCGAGGCAGCTACAGGAGCAACTTATCGGCGGATTTCCTCTCCGCAAATGGATCGCCAATCGACCGGAGCTACTAGCAGCTTTACCAGAACAAGACCGTCTTCGCCCGAGCTGACTTGAACTGTGCGATGGCATCACCAACGAGCTCGGCGTTTGCTGGGATCCGCGGAGTGATTGGTTTCGTCTGACTCCACCCGAGATCGACTCGCTTAGTTTGACCAAGCGCAACATTTTCGATACCCTTGCTAGATTGTTTGATCCTTGCGGTTGGATCGCGCCCGTCACTCTAATGCGAAACTAAATAATACGAATACTAATTCGAAGCCCAAGGTGAAAGATTGTAATTGACATTAATCGACTTTCAACTCTCTCAAAGGTTTTTGTGGGTTTCCTTTGAGTTTAGTACGGCATAAGCTGGAGTTGCTAAGCGGCATGGGGCCCACGCACCAGTAGGTGCCTCTCATGACCGTCAAGTCAGAATGAATGAGCGAGTGTTGTTAAATGCGAAGCGACGTCATCAGCGACTTTAGTCGAATCAGAGCACGGAAATTCGACCTCATGGCGGGCGGCTAGCAGATAATCGTTCGAGGAACAAGGCGGGCGGTATGTTTGGTTTCGGCTCGTCTTCAGTAGAGGGCGCCACTTGAGGGCCGTCAAGGTCCCTCTCGTCAACTGCTGCTCGTCTACTCCGCTCAGTTACTCGTCGTGTGTCATCCAACGCGGACGTGCGGTCGACCGGTACCAGTGTTGTAGTGGGGTGTACTGTGGTGTAATGTGCTCTCCCGTCACCCCCTCCCTCCAGCACAGCTAAATACTGGCAGCTAAAATGCGCACTGCATGGCAAGCAATTTTATTGCTGACAACCCAGTACGTTAGCCTCTGACCATTCTTTCGATGATATTTCGAAATTCACAATCGGAATCTTTTAAAATTTGTGAAATTTTGTATCTGGAATGTCTTCTTTTCCAATACATGTCAGCTCTTAGGTTTTGGTCAGATGGACGCACGTGGGTTTGTTGATATGTGTCAGTAGCTGAGGCACAGCTTAGTCTTTAAAGGATTAATAATAAGCAGGGAGTCACGGAAGGGACACAAAAGGAATTTGCGTTGACTGACTTCTATGGTGCATCACCTGACTCATCACATTATTCACCTTGTTATGTGCGCTCTTAATTGAACAGTGAGTGCCTTATGTCCAAGCCGACCAATGTCAAATGTGTCGGAACGATTAATGAAATCGTTCAACGCAGAATTTTTACCCATCCTAATATGTTCGTAACAAACCGCACCGGAAGATTTCATTTTCGTCCCCGAAAATACTGGCAGCTCGAGAAGAAGAAGTGACCAGCATTATGAACAATTACGTATAATTGTATTCATTTCTCGAAGATTCTGAAGCTTTTGTAATTTTTCATTTGCTTTCGTGGTATACTCCTATTTTTGTTTTAAAATGATCCTTTGGGTTTTTCAATACAGGGTTACGCGTTACTGTATCCAGTTCTTTATCATTGTGGTAGCAACAAGTTCAATAAGTGAATTACAATTTGCTTGACGAGACCATTAACAATATTTTCATATGATCTTTTATACATACGATTAAATAAGGTATAGGTAAGGATATTAATTAGATAGATAAACGTTTATTTTTCAGCCTGCTAGCCTCAAAAAATTGACTTGCTTACACTTTCATTTTTACAGATTTTTCTTAAAACTAACCCTTAAATGTAACATCAAACCATTCCTTATCTGTAAGCCGCACGCTCTTATCGCCTTCCCTTGCTCGCTTTGCCTCGCCTTGCCTTCCTCGCTTCGCCTCGCATGTCCCTACTTTTTCGGATTGCCTTGCTTGCCAACCTCTGTTTTCGCTCTAATACCTACTACTTATCTACTATTCACAATATTTACATCTTACTTATATCTACTTTCTCTCCTATTTACAATCTTTTCGTCTCCATTCCTCTTTGTCCTTCCTTATCTTCATCTCCATCTTACCCAACGCTCCCTTCACCCATGCTACTGCCTTTTTTTCCCCTTTTCATGCAACAATACCTCCATGCTTATCTCAATTATTTCCACCTCCACGCAATCCTCCAACCAGTGCTCCACTCTTGCATCCCCCTTTCCAGACAGTTTACACATCCTCTTCTCCCGAGAGAGCCAGAACCAATTGAAACCCTCCATGCACCCACACCTAATCCTCGCTATAAGCTCCTGACTTCCTGTGGATTTAGCGAAACGCAAGTATGTGGCCCCGGCGCAGGATTCTGCACGACTTAAGATCTCTGCATTAGAAAGCCGACTATTATCTACTTTATTAGTAAGAGACGTACAGTTAGATCTAGATGTCGAAAATGATTTGAAGAAAACACGTAAAGTATTAGCGAAACAGCAACAACTACTTAAAGATAAAGAAAATAATGCCAAAAATCAGGCTAAATATCAAGAAAAATAAAAATAAAAGCTTAAGGAAACTGCTACTTCTACTTCTGATATTAGTTTTCGCTTGCAGGGTGGACGTTCTCGTCTCGAGTAAAAAAAATGAAGGTTTGCTTGATGCAATCTAATCGGCGGCCATCTACGGAAGCGCATTTCACGAACGCCGTCAAACGGATAAAATTAAATGTTGCACAACATTAGATGAGTTGCATTCTAAAGTGCAGGAATTACTAGACTTGACTATTTCAAGGAGTTCTCTTTACACTAGGCGTATTCCCAGAAATTCTCAAACTGGACAAGCGTCGCGCCATGTAGTGACAGTGCCAGTTCGCCTTTCCAAACCTAGCAATGATTTACACAAACAGCACCCTGATGGTAAGTTTCGTACTGCCACTCTAAGAAATTTGGAATCGCTTGCCTCAATTCTGGGACCGACGCAATGCGCTTTTTTTTCTCAAGATGACAAGGCACGCGTGCCAATCGGGATCACCGCTGCTAAGGAGCAGCAATCCCTTGTCATGCACGTTGACTACAGAGTCCAGCTTCCAGACCGCGACTTTATTATTGGAGAGAGGCACAAGCTTATACCCTCATTTTACGCTGGAATTTATATTAAGCCAAACGGCAAAGATGATCCCAATGATGTTACTCATAGCGGCCAGACGTTCATTGCAATCCGAAGTGGAAAACACTCTCAGTCTACTGCGGTGACTCACGCCCATGATATTCATACTTTATTGAAAGAGCCTAGTTTTTCAGAAATCCTGAAAACTGGCGAGGGTCATGTTAAGCAAATTATTATATTTACTGTAAATGGAGGTCCGGATGAAAATCTAAGGTAAGCTCCTGCATAAAACTCGCATGTGTATATAACTGTGACTTTGATGAACAATGCTTTCTTCATCCTTTATTTTAAATATTTCCTAAAACTATCGCATTCGCCATTCAACATTTCCGAACCTTCAATCTGGATGCCATTTTTGTAGCGACGACTGTTCCACGGCGCAGTGCTTTCAATCGTGTTAAGCGCAGAATGGCACTATTAAGCAAACAACTAACAGGAATTGTTTTGACACACGAAACCTACTTGATGCACGAGGAAAAACCTCTGACCCTGAGCTTGAGCTAAGGAGTGTTGAGGCTGCTGCTCAGGCTTTGGGGAATCTCTAGAGTGAGTTAGTGATAGACTCCTTCTCTGTAACCGCGCCTTACAAGTGTCCGGAAGCTCAAGCAGCGGTACCTGAGCCCGAAGATGCAGTGTGGTACTCCAAACATGTCAGACAGTCGCAGTATTGTTTGCAGGTAAAATACTAACAACATTTCAAATTTATTTATTATTATAAATTGAATTATTTTATATTCAAAATATATTAATATTTTGAATTATTTACAGATTGTGAAATGCAACAGTGTCGACTGCTGTGCAGAGCTACGTAGTGATCAGAAAATGATTCTGAAAAAAGGATTTCTCCCACCACCTGTACAGTTTGTCCAAGATTCGAATACAGGACGGTTGCGTGAAGTGAAAGCGTTGGAAAACGTACAGGGTGCCCATTTCTTGTCTCTTTTTCAGGCTATGACTATTCAATTAAAAAATTCTTCTTTCGATGAGCTCCTACCGTACGATTATGCCTGTCCTACACTGCAGCGTGACGTTGAGCCTAGGCGCAGAATATACAAGGTATGATTAATTTATGCGACAAATTTATTTACTATTTAAATATCGATATCTAGCCTAATATATATTTTCCTCGCATTTCATTTTATTGCAGCAATGTGGACTGTACTTCGCATCAATTACGGCTGCAGATAGCAACTATCGCGCTGTTCATACTTCTTGCCATCTGGAGTCTCGTGTAAACCAAGACGCTGTCGACAATTGCAGACGCTCTCAGCGCAACGCAGCCAAAATCACGGAACGAGGCAGGGAAGTGCTATGCCGTACGATCCATTCTCCAACCTGCGGGGAAGATGTCGAATGGCTAGAGGAAGACGAGGTTCCACCGGACGTGCCAGACGAAGTATCATCTGCTGCTGTAACCGATGAACTACCAATTGTCTCCAACTGGGCAGCATGGCTTGCCAATCCGTTTAGCCCGATTGACGACTGATGAGCTGAACTGAACCAGCTTCAATATTGATTGAACTTTTATCAAATGAGCTTTCACTAATCTCTTTGACTAATCTTTAAGATTCTTTTAAATTTAATCGTTCATAATATGTCACGCAAATTATTTCTAGTTTGTAGTTTTTAATTTTGATGACTAATTTGTTATCTTAGTATGTATCAAATCTTATCTGCAATCATATTATAATAATGAGTATTAATACGCATTTTCGCGACTAATATTATTTTTTCAAAAAATAAAAATCTTTTGTTTATGTCAAATAATAACGTGTTTTAGTTTTTCTAATGATATGTAACTATTCAACGCTATTTAGCAAAATTCTAAGTTAAATCTTACGTAAGAAGGGAGAGGGGGGGGCGGATCAAGAAATCTTATGTATCCTTACGTGGGCGGGGGCGGGGGAGTCAAAAATGGTCAAAATCGCCCTTACGTAATTAATGAATGGCCCCTCAGAGTCTCCGATCATTCATAGGTTATTGGTTACTTGGAGAATCTAAGAAGAACTATGAACGATGCCAATGATCTTATAAGTAGAACACCGTTTAGCTTCTATCTCCTCTGACGATAGCGACCTTATCGGCGTGTTTCCCCCATAATGTTTAACTATCTTATAATTAGTGTTAGTACCATGCAACGCCTAATATATTTGTATTTGTATTTATTTGTGGAAAGTTCCTCGGGCTATACAGCCCTATAAGGAACAGGTGATACACGTTAATACAATAGAGTATGATAGCGATCGGTCGGACAATTGAAAATAAAATAATTATTAACAAGAATATTACACATAAAAGTAAATGTACATGATTGAAAGAAAATATATACATGCAAAGGGTTGATATATCTCACTATTACAGATGGGCTTAAGTATTACCAATGAGTGATTTCGAGGGTAGAATTTGAGGTGTTTATTAAGTGAGCAAAAAGAAGTTTTCTAAAGTGATATTGTGACGGTGCATTTCTAATTATAAAAGGTATTTTGTTCCAAAGACGGGCACCACGAATCATAAAAGACCTTTGCATTTTACACGTGCGGTGTGGTAGAATTTTTAGTACTTTTTCCCTTTCGCGGAATTTGGAATGTGTTGGTTGATCTTTGTCAATAAAATGGAAGAGATTAAACAGATAGCGTGGGGCTTGATTAGTGAATATATTATAAAGCAAGTTACCCATATGAAATTGTCTTCTCTTGGCGACCTTAAGAAGTCCTGCTCATTCTCTGTATTGAGTAATATGTTCACTTTTAGGGATGTTATAGATGAACCGAATGCAAGCATTAAGCGCACGCTCAAGTCTGGCATTCAGCCCATCAGTAACATCATCATATAGCACGCAGCCGTAGTCGAAGAAAGGAAGTATGAGGCTTTTAACTAGGAGGATACAAGTGGGAGTTGGAAGTGATTATTTATTTCTGTTAAGCTGTTGGAGGACTCGAAATGTTTTCCTCGAAATATCTGAAGCTTGTTCTTTCCAAGTGAGAGAACGATTGGAAATAAATCCTAAATCTTTTGCAGAGTCAACAAACGGGATGATACGCCCCTCAATCAAAAGCGGAGGTAGGGTGGCAATTGTTTCAAGTGATGGAGAGGAAGAAGGGCCTATGATTATAGCCATAGTTTTAGCAGGGTTAAGAGTGAAGCCACTTGTCGAGGACCACTGCACCACCACATCGATATCCTCCTGTACCTTTCGCAGTAAGCTTTTAAAAGTAGCAATAGGTCCAGAGAGGTAAAGCTTAAAGTCATCAAAATATTTATGGTAGTTGCAGTAACAAAGCTCTCTACCAAGTTCAGAGGTATAAATACTGAAGAGAGTGGGCGCAAGAGAGGACCCCTGAGGAACACCACTCCTAACCTCCACGCAATCAGACCGCTCGCCATTGCTGAGCTGTACTCTTTCAGAGCGGTTACTAAGATAAAATTCAAACCATTTAACCACCATATTAGAGAGGTGTAGCGATTTAAGCCTGGCCAATGGTAGTTTATGATTAACTGTATCAAATGCCTTAGAAAAGTCGAAAAGAACAACAACCGTAACCTCTCTTCTATCTATTGCAAGTTTATTGTCAGAAGTAACTTTAAGTGAAGCTGTAAGTGTACTATGCTTTCCACGAAACCCGGGTTGCATTGGGTCCATTAAGTTGTTAATTTCGAGGTGTGCCGTAAGTTGCTGATGAACGATACGTTTGAAAGGTTTAGACAAGGCACTAAGGATGGATATAGGACAGAAGTCTTTAGGAGATGTACGGTTAGATATTTTAGGAATAGGGAGAATAATCGCCTCTTTCCAGTTATCAGAAAATATACCCGCCTGCGGAGATGCGTTATAGATTTCATTGAAATGCCATCAGAACCCTGAGCATTCGATTTTACATCGAAAAGTTTTGTTACTAGGGCTTCTTGTGATATATCAGAAAAGAATAACTTGGTTTCATCAAATTCAGGGGTAACTGAGGACGTAGAAGGAGTGGCATTTACAGGGGGTGTCGGCTTTGTAGTAAAGGCTGTTAGAAGGTCTGCAGGAGAGAAGTTATTATCAGGTGACAAGTGCTTAGGGGGAATGAGTCCAAGCCGCTTTAAGAGAAGCCAGATGTTTTCATTTTTATTCCTATTTTTGATAGAGTTGTATTTAAATTGATTGTAAGAATCCCTAATTTTGGTTTGTACTATGTTTCTCAATTTACGAAATTCAGCTTGAATTATACTATTATTCTTTGATATCTTTGATAGCAGGAGGCGCAAATTTATCAAAGTCTGAGGTTAAAAATGTGATTAAGTGAATCACCTTTCTATTGATATCCCTTTCAGTAAAAATGCATTTGCAGTCATAGGTGGACAGATGTTCAAGAAATTCAGCTTCATTTATATTTTTGAGATTGCGTATAGACAGAGGGGTTATACTAGAAGAGGGGTTAGAGGAGAACAAATATTGGATGCTGATAAGGTCATGGTTTGAGAGGAATGAGGAAATGACGGGAATCTCCATTACGCAGATTAATTTGCACCACAGCAAAGGCGCCTCGGCGGTTATAGCCAGACGCACGTCTGTGGTGCAGACAGGGCTTGCCCTAATTCAAGAACCCTGGGTATAGAAGGAAAGGATTTGTGGCTTGTCAGGATGTGGCTCCATATACAAGGGGCCACACGAAAAAACGCCAAGGGCATGCATAGCCGTCAAGGGTATGGATGCGATCTTGGTGCCTTAATTCTGCTCCAGAGATCTCACCGTTATTAAGGTGAGACTCAGGGGTAGTAGCGGAGAAAGACTAGAGGTATTTATTGTCTCGGCTTACTACCCTGGTGATGCCGAGGGACCTCCGCCTCCCAGAGAGGTGGAGGCTCTAATTCGGTATCGTCAGGAGAATAAGATTCCTCTTCTGTTGGGCTGTGATGCTAACTCTCAACACACGGTGTGGGGAAGCACAAACATCAATGACAGGGGGAGAGATTTAATTGAATATATAGCAGGCACGGAGCTGGAGATTCTGAATCCGGGTGATACTCCCACATTCCAGACTAAAAACAGGTGTGAGGTTCTCGATTTGACTTTATGTTCAGGTGCACTGAGGAGCAGGGTAGTGGATTAAAGAGTCTCCGATGAGGAGTCTCTTTCGGATCACAAACACATAGTGTTCCGAGTAACCCTAGGAAAACCGGTGGTTTCTAATATCAGAAAGCCCAGAAATACACTTTGAGACTCATATAAAGAGGAACTCGAAGGGAGGCTTGCGGAATTCCCCACAAGCGATGGTACCATTGATGAGTTGGAGCACGCCGCGGATTTTCTGCGAAGGGCTCTGACAACATCATATCAGAACAATTGCCCTACAAGCACTATCAAGTCTGGGAAGGTAGCAGAATGGAGGAACAACCACCTGGAGAGACCCCGTAAAAAGACAAGAATGTTGTGCAATAGGGCGAATGGAACTAAATTGCCTTCGGACTGGGACATCTATAAGAGGGCCCAGTGCGAATATAATAAAAATATAAGGAAATATAAGCAGGAAGATTGGAGGGACCTCTGCGAGGAATCGAAAAACATTCCGGAAACAGCGAAGCTCCACAAGATCCTAGCGAAAAATCCGGAAGCTCGCCTTGGGCTCATAAGGCTCGATAATGGTGAGTTTGCCGAGGATGAAGAAGCAACGCTGAATCACCTGATGAAAGTTTACTTCCCGGATTTTCAGCGAATCGGAACCGACCAAGAGAAGAAAGACTGGGGCCAGGGGGTGGAGGGGGCCGAATAGAGTTTCGCCGCTAAGGTCGCTGATTACAAAAAGGTGGAATGGGCCGTAGGGGCCTTTTGCCCCTTTAAATCACCAGGGGCGGATGGCATTTATCCATCGCTTTTACAAAAAGACATGGATTTGGTCGTCCCTCCTCTGAAGAAATTATTTAGGGCAAGTATAGCCCTTAAACACGTGCCATCGGCATGGAAGGATGGCAAAATGGCCTTCATAACCAAACCTGGGAGGGCGGGTTACACTGCTGCCAAAGATTTCCGACCAATCAGCCAAACGTCCTTCATTCTGAAGACGCTAGAGAGGCTGGTCGAGAGATACATTAGGGATGAGGTGCTTTTGGCCTCCCCGCTGCATAGAGGGCAGCATGCTTTCCAGGCAGGCTGCTCGGTAGAAACTGCGCTTCATGCTATTGTAGCAAAATTGGAGCAGCAGTTGGAAAAAAGGGGTACGCTGTGGGCGCTTTCTAGGATATAGACGGTGCCTTCAGCAATACTCCTTTAGAAGTAATCTGTCGAGAGGCTCGGAGATGTGGCGTGCCAGTTCAGCTAGTATGCTGGATAGGAAGTATGCTACGCCGAAGAAGACTCGAAACCAGATAGGGTGAAGGCCTAGTAAGGGGGATAGCTCCGCGGGGGTGCCCACAGGGGGGTGTCCTGTCGCCCCTTCTGTGGAGCATTGTAGTGGACGGCCTCCTTCGAAGGCTGAATGAAGAAGGGATACCCAAGGATATAAATACCCAAGGATATGTGGACGACTTTGTAATCCTAGTTAGGGGGGCTCATCTGGAAACGCTGATGGGTCTTATAAGGTCGGCGCTGCGCATCGTAGAGCTCTGGTGCGATAGAACAGGGCTCTCGGTAAATCCGGAAAAGACCAACCTGGTCATTTTCACGAGGAATTATAAAGTTCCGATAGCTGAGGCTCCTGTATTCTGTGGTTGGAAGCTGACGTTTTCAGATTCAGTTAGATATCTGGGAGTAATCCTAGATAGCAGGCTGAACTGGACAAAGCACCTGGAGACCCAATGCAGGAAATTTTTCATGACTTTTTGGATGTGCAGGAGAGCCGTTGGGTTGACGTGGGGGCTAGGGCCTAAAATGCTTGCATGGCTCTACTCTACTGTCTTAAAACCCAGGCTCCTACATGGGGCCACGGTCTGGTGGCCACGGGCGGAATTTAAAACAATGCAGGACAATTTGCGAAGATTACAAACGCTAGCATTTAGGGGTTTGACTGGAGCAATGAGGACTGCGCCTACAGCGGCGATAGGATTCATGCTCTGTGAGGAACCCCTACATGTTGCGATAACCGCCAGAGCGGCTCATGCGAAGGGCCGCCTGACAAGAGCAAATAGATGGACTCCGGGGACTAAACACACTAGACTCCCGAGTGATATCAGCACACTGCCGATTCTACAGATGAGGCAAGATAAAATAACAAAACGCTTCAACTTTGCCAAGGCTTTCCGCGTCTGTATCCCAAGTAGGGAGCTGTGGAAAGAAAATGGTAACCCGCTCCTCCAGGGGGAAATCTGGTATACGGGTGGCTCCAGGGGAGAGGGAGGGTCAGGAGCAGGAATTTATGACAGTAAGAGAGGGAAAGGGATAGGGATCACACTTGGGCGACATGCTACTGTTTTTCAAGCGGAGGTCCTGGCCGTCCTTCGCTGTGCTGAAACACTAATAGAGGAAGACGCTGCTGGCAGACAGATTACGATCTGTTCGGATAGCCAAGCGACACTAACTGCAATAGGGAAACCAGACATAACATCAGAACTGGTTTGGGAATGCAAAAAGGCATTAAACCAACTTGCAGAAAGGAACAAAGTGGCTCTTATATGGGTCCCTGGCCACACAGGGATAAAGGGCAAAGAAAAGGCGGACCAGTTGGCAAGGTGCGGCGCAGCGAGCGAATTCGTAGGACCGGAACCGGTACTGGGAATAGCGGCTTGCAGTGTCGGGATGGCTTTTAAAAACTGGATCCGAACAAAACGCAGGGAATACTGGGAACAAACCAAGGGTTGTCGTCAGGTGAAATCCATCCTGGGGTATACTTATAGGTTGGACAGAGCCAGGGAAATCCTGAGTTTACCCAAGAAAGACATAAGGACAGTGGTACGGACCCTGACAGGGCACAATCACTTGAACTATCATATGCACAAGATGGGGTATAGCGCCACGATGGAGTGCAAGAGGTGCGGCAGGGATGAAGAAACATCCCTGCATGTATTATGCCAGTGCCCAGCATTAACTAGGCTCAGGCAACAGATCCTTGGGGTCCATTTTATGGAAACAGGAAATCGAAACGCGATTGGTGGTCGACATACTAGGCTTCGTCAAGAGGTCTGGGGTCGACTGCTGTGAGTGAAGAAGTGAGGGTGTGGCACAATAGGCTTTATAGCTTGAGCGCCAGGGGAGTTCTCTGATGGATTTCCCACCCGTATTAAACCTAACCTAACCTAACCTATCATATCAATCCATGTACTGGAATGATCAATGTGGTGGATAGCATTATGTGGAACTATAGATAGTCCGGCGGAGAACACTACTGATTTTAAATAGTAAGTTAAATTGTTGGTGGCATTAAGATTTGTGTTTAGGTCACCAGTGAGTACAATGTTATTATAATTAGGTATAAGATCCAAAATGCCAGTCTCAAATTCCCTACAGTAGGAAGCATTAGGAGGTTTGTAGATCACACCGACCAACACACTGTCATGAGGCGATGATACCTTGATAAAAAGGTATTCTGCAGACGGGTAATTGGCGAAAGGACTTACTCCCACCTGCACACCCTTCAAACTGTCATGAATGTAAAGACAGACCCCACCCCCTCTTTTCTCATCTCTATCCCTACGGAAAAGTGTGTAATGGTCAAGTGCTACGAGGCTCGAGGGTATGTTAGGCGTCAGCTAGGTCTCAGATACGGCTATGATATGATAGGAACAAGACCTGAAGTGATGTTTGAATTCATGGTAATGGGCAGGTAAGGACTGTGCATTAACGTGACAAATATTTAAGGTTTCCATTCAAAAAGTTATAGGTAAAGTCCAAGTATATAAACACGTAAATGTGTCCGAGATACGAAGAAAAGTCGAAAGATCCTTTTCATAAAGTTAACGTAAAAGAGACTAAGAACCAACAGAATCCAGTTACTATGATTACATTTGCAAAAAGTGAAAAAGGCACAAAAAAAAAAAAATAATTGATTAGCATTTCGAATTCGAAAGTTCATTGCCTCACTACCTGATTCGGGTAGTGTTTCTAGGTGGATGAATACTACCAGTGTGAGTCCACCACACCCACGACGGGTCAACAATACGCAGTATTCCCCGAACGGTCACCCATCCAAGTACTAACCGCGCCCAACACTGCTTAACTTCAGCGATCTAACGGGAACTGGTGTTTCCAGCGTGGTATCGCCGTTGACACAAAAAGGCACAAAACAAAGTAAAAATTATCAATTCCGCAGGTGCTATTATACTTAATATATAGAAATAGTGCATGAAAAGGGTAAATTTGCAGTGGCGGTGCGAAACTGAATTAACGCAGTGATACCCACAAAATGAGATTTCAAGTTGATTTCTATGTTCAGAATGGACAATCTGTAGAGCAGCGAGCATGCAATAAACAGGTGTATGGCAAGAGAAAAGAAAAAAGTTGCGTACTAAGAAAAAAATACATAATCTAGTAACCTTATTTTGAAAATTTAGATAGGTACAATGTGAGAAATTCAAAAGTATCGAAGTAATCAAAATTAATAGGAGGTAAAGAGCAATAATTAAAGACATATATTTACCAATATATGAGTAGCGATTCAAATAGGGTAGATCTAAGGTTGGTAAGAGGAAAATCAAATACATAATGGAGTTAGACAGTGGTTGCTATTGCAGTCCTTCAATAGGTTGTATGTTTGACAGATATATTCTAGGCGAACCTTCATTCTTTCGACAGAAAATTTTTCCGCCGGAAATCCAAAGGTATTTGATCTTTCCTTCTCTGCGAAGACCAAGAGCTATGGCATAAATTTTCCGATTGAGTGGAGTGAGCGCCTCACGAAAGGTAGATAAAGCGTTTCTCATTGTCTGCCCATCCAATGTTTGAGGTAGAAAAGTCTCTCTTAATCTTGCGTCTCTCTATAAATTTATCCCGTATTCCTTGTCTGCAGAACTTGGCTACGATGAGGGGCGGGGGGGGGGGGAATTAGTCAGAGTAGGTGCCTTAATTATCATGTAGAGCTTGACGACGTCATCCTTTTGAAGAGTAACGTCGAGAGCTCTGGCGATAGAGTCCAATGTGGTAGCAAGGTCCTCATTAGGCTTCATGCGGAGACCATGAATTTCCAAGGTAGCATGCAGCGCCGCTTGTTCATTGACATTTAGCGCATGTTCCAATGTAACCTCTTTGGCCTTTAATTCTTTAGCCTCCTTCTTAATGTCATTAATTTCCCCCCCTTGTAGTACGGAACCAGCTTCAAGAGTGTTAATACGCTCATTATTCTTACTAACTTCCAACTTGATTTCTGTAAGGGTGGAATTCAATTTTTCATTAAATTCATGCTGTCGAGTTTCAAATTCAGTAAGTCTAGTCAGAATCTCGCAATTTCCGAGGTAGAGACACAGGTAGAAGTGGTAGGAACAACACCTGCATTACCGACATCCTGGCATTTCCCACTTGCATCAGTGTTGCGCATACAGGTAGCAGCAACTGCCGCAGAGGTGGCACTAGTGGGCAACGATGCACATGCCTTGCAAATATAATCAGCTTGGCCTTTTTTAAGTTTTTCAAATGATTTTTTGGAGATTCCAAAATTAGCAGAGCTCAAGTCAATTAAAATGCCACGCTTCACACAAGCAGGAACTTCAGATCCACCTCTGGTTATCACTGTTTGACACTCCGAACACATACCCATGGTGAAGCGGGAAAGACGACCGTACACGTTACGTATATGCAAAAGTTCAAAAATGAGCAACAATCAAGTGAGATGTAACAAAATTTCAATGCACTATGAAACAAACCAAAGATTATTTTTCTTATAGGCATTTGCGGTTTTGTCCAATGAGGGAATTTGTGGTAATTCAACATTTTTGTGTTCCTTGGGAATCAAACCGAAGGGCCTATAACTAAGCTACCGAACGCGTCCTCGGATTGCGGATAGAAGGTCCCTGTGCCAAGGGATTCTTCCCTGTACCAAGAGGGAGGGAGGAAGAGAGAGAGAGAGAAAGAGAGAGACATACACACACACACACATATATATATATATATATTCGGTTTCAGTTTTGGTTCGTTGGGAATCAAACCGAAGGGCCTACAACTAAGCTACCGAACGCGTCCTCGGGTTGCTTATAGAGGGTCCCTGTGCCAAGGTCTTCTGCTGAATATGGTTGCGATAATGAATAAGCAGTCGCAGACAATAGTCCAGGGATGGTCCTGAAGGAATAACCCCTAAGCGAAGGCGTTACAATTGTGCCGAAAGCTGAATGACACCTGGGTGGCGTGCCTCAAACGGTGGCCTGAGATACCGGGCGACCTCTCAGAGTATCAGCCTTATTCTTGCACGCGGGGCTCTACAAAGATGGACGAACCCTTTCCCTAGCTGCTCGTGGGAACAACAATGACAACACCAAACATAGTTGTAGTAAGTGCGGTTCGAAACAATCGAACGCGCAGGGATCCCGACAATTGGCGGGGCAACAATGCCGACTACCCTAGAGTTGGGGGAGTCAATCAAGACGGAGTCAATGCGATGGACCGGCGGCATCTCAATACTTTTGGGTGGACGGATCGACTCAATGACGACCTACTAGAGTCCTACGATAGCAGTATGGCCCCCGAGCGAGAAGATTACATGGCATGACTGCAGGTTCTGTGGTGCGAGCAACATCCAGAGCTCTCGCACTTTTCGCGTCAACATCTGAGAAACCATGCCGAATAACTCCGAAAAAGGGGCTATGTAAGCGGAACTTCTAATTTACAGCAGCTAGAACAAGCCGGCAACAGAGACCGACTGCGAACAGGTATCCAATAGACGAAGACCGATGCTTCAGGACTCTGAAAAACATCAGCATTCAGGTTTCTCCCAAACACAAAGATCTGACTGAACTGGAAGATGAGCTTCGCGGAGATTTTTCCGAAGAATCCGACCTCTGGACTATCAATTGTGGTGTATACAGTGCAGCGAGAACTTTGGGAGATGTGAACCGTGAGAACAAATCAACGGTTGATCATAAGAACAAAGGGCGAATACATCAACTCAGCACAAAGATAGGTTGGGCAAGACAGTACGCGTCCCGCATTCAGTGTGTAATTGACTACATAACATCTGGCAGGACTTTCACTGCCAAGGTTCCAAAGTTCGCGCGCGAACTGCGGATCTGCCATCACACAATCAACAAGTCAAAGCTACTGACCATCAGGCAGCATATTGACTCAAAGAACATAAATAGCTTCAAGGTGCTGTGCAATGCCCTCATAACAGCTGAGGAGGAATGCCCGCCTATCACTACCGAGGAGGTGCAAAACGTATTAAGAGGCATGAAGAACTATTCCGCTCCCGGTCCGTGTGGCATCAAGCCTCACATTATTTCCACTGTATCTCACACTTCGTCATTTCGAAGGGTACCTCTGTGACAAACCTGGAGATCGAAAGCATAAGGTCACTCATGTATTTTACATGGACGATCTCAAGATCTATGCTAGAAATAAAGAGAAACTACATCAAGGTCTAAAAATTGTCAAAGGTTACACTCAAGAGATTGGAATGGAGTTCGGGTTAGAGGAATGCGCCACGGTTAATTTAAAAAAAGGAAAACTTAATGGCATCCCTGAAGACCCTGAGCTCGTCGACAGAAGCGCTATACGACACCTTAGCGCTGGAGACACCTATACATACCCGGGGGTGCCACAGAGCCGCATTTAGGACGTAACATTTATAAAGTGTACTTTCCGAAGCAGATACAAACGTGTGATCTGCAGATTTGGTCTTCCGAACTGTCGGCTAAGAACAAAGTATCTGCAACGAACATGCTTGCCGTCTTGGTAGTACTCTATTCATTCTGAATGGTTCATTGGACGAAGGAGGAGCTCAGATCCCTTGATATCGAGACGCGAAAAGTTTTGCACATGAACAAAAGCATGCACCTTAAGTCTTCTGCTCCGCGACTTGACATCTCACGCCGCCTAGGTGGTCGCGGAATACTGAATCTTGAATGTCCTTACAACAGGATTATTCTGGGTACAGCACATATAGTTATAAACGGACAAGACCCTCTTCTTAAAATGGTCAGGAAACATGAAGAAGCGGGCAAAGGGGCGTTTCTGTACAAAGCAGTGGTGGAGGCTGCTGAGACAGTCGGCCTTGTCTTAAATACCAGGGGTGAGCAAAATGCATCAAATCTTATCCATCTTGAAAACTCACCTCTGATGGCACGGATTAACAAAGCACAGGAGAAAAACTTCCGCGAAGAGCTCCTCGACAAGAGGATGCTCGGCATCTCCCACAGAAATGTGGAGGATCAGTCGATGTCGTATGAGCTAACGTATGCTTCCCTTAAATCATCCGGATTTAAGTCGGGCACGGGGATTTCGTTTTGGCGTGTCAAGACGGTGTCATTTCCACTCTAGAATACCGTCGCCACATTTTGGGCCAAGATATTCCCGATGATAGCTTCAGAGCGTGTCATGCACACCCCAAGCATCTAGGACACATACTATCTAGTTGTCCAACTCATGCGGGAACGACCTACATCCAAAGGCACAATGCGACACTAAGAGTGCTTCATTACCATCTCTCTCTCGACAATTGTTTCTGTTGCGCACTCGAGGCCTGACATAGTTCTCCTTGACTTCGAGAAACGAACCATGTTCGTTATCGAATTTTCGGCACCAGCTGACAATAACGTTACAGCCAAGGAAAAAGAAAAAAACAGAGGTATAAAGAACTTATGAGGGAGTTGCGACGGTTATACCCCGAATATTCTGTTAAGCTAATCGTCTTAACCCTTTGCGGCATGGTGGGAATACTTATTCTCACCTGTTTTCATACTATTTTTTGCGATTTTACAGTAGTCTTTCATCGATTTAATCGAAATTTCTTGTAGTTTTATGATCATAGGAAGCTCTAGTATCAAAATTTGTAGACAATACTTCTAATCGATTGTTAATTTTTTAATAATTATAAACAAAGACTTTTGCCGGATGATTGTATTGAATTCATCGCAGACTGTAACAACCTATCTCACGGTCGTGAAACGTGGTTACAGCTGCAATCATACCGCGATTTGGCTGGGAGGGGGTGTACTTTTTCAGATTAGCATCCGCTCCCGGCGAAATCCTGCGGTTGTTCTCATGACAAACTTTTAACTATATATATATAATTTGAGAAAAAGAATTTAAAAACCACCGCAGGGTCCCACTAAGAGCAACGACAGGCCGCCGAAACCCTCGTGCGTCTTGAGGACACGAAGCGACCCAAGGATGCCAGCTTCATGCATCCAACTCGCAAGTGCCTTGGCATATTTTTGGCACGCGAGTAGAGCTTTAAGGTGACGAACCAGTGACAGTTCCGCACCTCCAAGAGCACCTATCACAAGGACAATTACTTGCACCGAATATTTTGTGTACAGTCGTTGCAGCTCTCTTTTAGCGTCTTGACACCTCTCTTCTTTTTCTTCTTCCTTTTCAGTGATTTTGTATTCGGACGGATTCGAAAATTCGATTACCAATATAGTTCGTTTCTCGAAGTCCTGGAGAACAATGTCAGGCCTCGAGTGCGCAACGGAGACTGCTGCCGGAAAATCGTAGTTTCAAAAAATTTGGCACTTCTCGTTTTGGACAATTGACTCAATCCCCCTTGGAGCGTTCGGCAGGGCAGGGTCGCAAACAACACCGTAAGAGCGACAAAGATGCTAATCAAGCTCTCTTAGGGCCGTATTATGTATATAGATATACTTCGTTCCTTTGTGGGTCGCACACTCCGATAGTATGTGTTCTAGGTACTCAATGTGTGCATGACACGCTCTGCACCTATCACTGGGAACTTCTTGATATAAAATGCGGTCACGGTATGCTAAGGTGGAAATGACACCGTCATGGCATGCGAAAATCAAAACCCTATGTACCTGTATTAAGCCCTGATGATTTGAGGAAAGCGAAAGTTTGCTCCTTCGACAAGGACTGTTTTTCCAAATTGCTGGGAAATTTTCTACCTCTGCTTTCTTTACATCGGCTCTTTGAATTGAAGCATCTAGAGGAGCTTTGTAGAGGAACGCTCCTTTGCCAATCATCTCGTGATTCCTGACCATCTTTAGAAGAGAATCTCTGTCATTTGCAACAATGTAAGCTGTACTTGGAACAATTCGGTTATGAAGACAATGGAGATTCAGAAGTCCGCGTCTGCCTTGACGGCGTGATATGTACAATCGCGGAACTGACGAATTGATCTGCAAGCTTTTATGCATATGCATCGTTCTTCGTCCATCGAACCACCCCAAACGAGTAGAGCCGAGAAATTCCTTCCCTTATGTTACGTCCTGAATGCGGCTTTGAGGCACACCCAGGTACGTATAGTTCTCTCCAGTATTAAGATGTCTAATAACACTTATATCTACAAGCTCATGGTCCTTGGGAACGCCAGTCATCTTTCCTTTCTTCAGATTAATGTTGGATAACAGCCGTATTTCGTCAACAATATGCTGCTTGATTGTCAGCAGCTTCAACTTGTTTAGTGTGTGATTCAAGATGCTTAGTTCTTCGGCGAACTTTCGAACCCTTTTCGTGAACGGTCTACCAGATGTGATGTAGCCAATCACACATTGAACACGGGACGCATTCTGTCTTGACCATCCAATTTTCTTGTTCATTTGATGCAAGCGTCTTTTGCTCTTTTGATCCATCGTCGGTTTTAGCCTCCGATTCGAATCAGCCAAAGCTCTCGCAGCACCATAAACTGAGCAATTGATGATCCAGAGCTTGGACTCTTGCGAGATATCTCCACGAAGGGAGGCATCCATTTCAGCCAGATCTTGGGGCTTAAGAGGAACTTGCATGTTGATGTTCCTCCTTGTACTGAAATTGCGATCATCTTCCAGAAGGTGCCTGCTTTCTGCGGTTGGTCTTAATGTCGTTTCATCTTCGTCTGCAGCTTGTTCAAGCAGTGGTTGTGGAAACGCTCCGCGTACATATCCATTTTTCCGGAGGTAGTCGACTTGATTTCGCAAAGACTGATGCGAAACGTGTTGAAGCTCTGGGTGTTTTTGGCACCACAGAGTATGCGTACGCGCCATAAAGCCTCCGCGAACAGTAATAATGCTGGCATCATAGCAGTCTAGCACGTCATTCTTAAGTTGATCCGTCCACTCAATGTGGGCGTTCCGCCGGTTCGTCGTCGTGTTTCCATCTGAATTATTTTCAGCACCCCGAACTCTAGGATGATCGGCATTGTTTGCCGATCCATTGTCGGGTGCTCTGCGCGTTCGATCGTTTTGAACCGCATCTACAACATTTTGGTGGTTTGGTGGTTTAATTGTTGTTCCCATGAGCAGCTAGGGAAAGGGATTTTCCATCCTTGTAGAGCCCCGCGTGCAAGGATGAGGCTGATACTCTGAGAGGTCGCCCGGTATCCCAGAGTCACCGTTAAAGACACCTCACCCAGGTGCCATGCAGCACGGTTCTTACACCTTCGCTTAGGGGTTATTCCTTCGGGACCATCCCTGGACAATTGTCCGCTCCATCTTACCAATTATTGTAACCATATTCAGCAGAAACCCTTGGTACGGGGACCCTCTATCCGCAACCCGAGGACGCGTTCGGTTGCTTTGTCATAAGCCCTTCGGTTCTATTCCAAAGAAATCGGAACACACACACACACATATATATATAATATATATATACGAATATCATTAAAAACACAGGTTAATAATAAATCACCGTACGATCTCTCTAGGAACAACTGTAATCTCACAAAATAACAAAAAAAAAGTTGAAAATTTAAATATTGTTTCATGATGTTGGAAACCATTGCTCAACCTGTAATATTCCATCTAATGACGTTTTATTCTAGTAGATTGTGTCGCTTTTTAGTTACAGATTGAGCTAAAAGCAGCTTCATCCAAAAATATGTCTAAGGAAAACGTTGTTCTTTCAATATTTCTTGATTCAAATATATACTAGATATATGGAGCAAAACCTGTGCAGACTGCAGAATTTCCTATGTAGGGCAAGGGAACCAAATGCTGATCAGGCTCCAAATGCGGATCAATCTTGTTTTTTACCGTAAAAATTGAGATAATGATTTAAAAAGTTTCGTGAAAGGTTTAGCCCAACTAATAATTTAGAACCTAAAAGTAAATTGTTGTAGGTGTCTATACTCCTTGTACAACAAAATTTTTTTTCAAGTTGTTGCAACTTTGACATTTCTCAATGTGGTTGTGTTGAGTGAAATTACGGTTAGTGACAAATTCTTTAATATTTCAATGAGTATTTATTTGACATTCATAAGACTTTAAGAGAATATTAAGGAAATCATGAAGTTCCAGTAAATTGATAAGGTTCTGACGATCTTGTACTATTTCCAGAATGCGGCAAATATGAAATGCAGTGATTTCATACCCAACCTTAAATTCTACTTGAGATTTTCGAAACTTATAAACTAATATTCACTTTTCTTTTTCCGCTTGATCGTGAACATATTTTTATAAAAGTTTCTTAAGTCACTGATGTTATTAACTTTATTTAAAAAATTTTATAATAGTTATTAAACTTGTGATAAAAATGTACAAGAGTCGAAAGTTTTCATGGTTCTATACAGTGGCGTAACTACCGGTGTTCCATGTGTTCCGGGAACACAGGCCCCGCAAGCTTTTCCATCGGCTTGAGGGCCCCCACATCGTAACCGGCCCAAGGGCCCCCACAACCCTGAACACAAATTTTGTTAACAAAGTTACGCCACTGGTTCTATAATTTGAATTTTGCAGTAAAGGAAAGATAAGTAATAATCTTTTGACATCTTATAATAATAATCTTTTGCATCCATCCATATTTATTTTACAAACTAAGTGTGATTGAAGTTTTGAAACGAAACAACTTTTAATGGACTTGAATTTGTTCTATTATGGTCGCACATCTTTCAGAACTGATTTTTAAATTATTTTCTAATTCTTGTGACGTTTTTAGGATGATCGATCAGCTTCACCATGTCCTTAACAAATACTCTTGAAGCAATTAGAGAAAAAATACTTTTGATTCTAGTTCATTTTTTGCGTTGAACACCGCATTAGAGTTCGGACGCATGCGTTTGATCCGCATTAGGGCCCGGGCCCGAATGCGGATCAACAAAGCTATTATTTAAAAAAAATGTATTTGTTTAATTTTTATTAGTCAAACTATCTTCTAAAATCTGCTTTTTAATGTTCTCATACCTTTAAAGATAAATTCTGATAATCTTCACTTCGTGTTTTTGAAGCTCAAGGATCACACTAATGTTTTCTATTAAATGAATTCATTTTTGATTAAAATTGTATTTTTAAACAAGTAGTTTCTGAAACCTGATCCGCATTCGGTTCCCTTGCCCTAACTTCTAAAGAACTCAGATTTCTTAGCGTGAAAGGTTTGACGGTAATCTCCAAAATAGTAAATAATTCGAAAATATAGTATAACATCACGAAGATGTGCCAGACATTTTCAATTTCAGAGGTTTTTGCTAGAGCATAAAAGTAGCTTGCTTAGAAAAATACGATATTTTTTAAATAACTGCTGAACATTTCTAGATATATCTGAAAATCATGTAATTACACCGAAAAAAAACCGGCGATTTTTCACTGCGTCTTTTTTCTCAAGTCTTACTTCAGCCGCTTCTGGAGCAACTTCATTGAATTTCCTTTTGTTTCTCAACTCAATTTAGATTATTGTAACGCCAAAATGTTACTTTTCAATTTCGTCACAAAATCTGAATCAAAATGAGCCCCGTTTTTTTATGTGTATCGGTGTTTAACTCCAGAATAAAAGTATACAAAAAATATTATTGTAATAATTCTACTAAGAACGACCGTGAAATTTATAAATCAGTTCCAACAAATTCACTAGTATGAACACATCATGGAGTGCATATATTGCTGCTTTCAATTACATTTTTTTCTTTGATCGTATTTTATCTGCCTTGTACAGTTTTGTTAAAGTTGCTATAGTTTTGTTTAATTTTCAACATACATTTTTGGTATCAATATCATAAAAATTATACAATATACAACTTCATCGCGCGCTTCGCGCGCAGTTCGCTTCGCTCGCGAGTTTGAGCGCGCCTAGGGCGCGCACCAGTTGAATCTCGCGCTTCGCGCTCGGACGCATTTGCCTGACGCTTAAAGCTCGGTTCCTCTGGGTTTCCGTACTTCGTTTGCTCGCTATTGCGCGCTTCGCGGGCTAATACTCTCTTAGTTAGCTTCATCGTTATAACCTGCTTTTGTTTTAATTCTGTACGTTTTACATAGAAAGAGGAACTAATTTACTTAAGGTTCTATCGTCCTTAAGGAACACATTCTCATCAAGACACTCGCGCTTTGCGCTCAATATTTAGTTTAAAAATGATGTAAACCTTGCGTTCCATGCTCGTTTCTGTTCATCGTTTAATGGAAACTCAAAAGTTTGAACGCGCTCACGATGCGCGATTTGGTTGTCGCGCTTCGCAACGACAATATATTAGGTTCTATGTTATGTTCTATGTTTTTAAGATAAAAATGACTAAATTTGTATTTGATCCAAAATGAAGAAGGAAATTCCTTCAGGTGAGCGTACATTACCGTATCTTTGTAATTAATCATACAATCAGAAAGATTTTTCCCAACTATCTGAAAAGGGGAGAAAAAAAGTATCTAAGTTGTTTTTGGAACATACATAGGGGAGCGGAGGCGAATGCGGCGCTGTGGCTAATGTGGCGCAATCGAGTATTCGAAATTTAACGCATTTTCTGCTTGTGGAGGTAGTTTCATAAGATGTATACATGTTTTCAACGTTACATTATTAAAAAATTGGGATCATGTAATCAATTGCCTGATTTTTATGACGAGAAGTTAGTTTTGGTTCTTTCGCATTAATATTTTTTAAGAATAAAACAAAAACTACGCATCCTATCAAAAAGTGATCAAAAACAAATTTCTAAATCTTTTGTACACACGCAATTTTTCATTCTTTATTTTTTTTTCATATCTTGTATATTTTGACCGCAAAATGGAATCTTTTACTATTTTTTTTACGATAAAAATTTTAATTTTCGATTTTTCAAAAAAATTGAAAAAATTCTTATAACAGTATTGTAGGGTGTTCAAAAAGAAAGATTTTTCTTCTCCTGAATTTTTTTTGTATCGAAAAAGCGCTCACTTTATGAATTTTCATCCAAAATGGCTGGCTAACGAACCTGACCTTCATTTTAGAACACTTGAAGAGTATACCAAAGCCCAATCCAATCTGTCAATTCTTTCGACAGTTATCGTGCTTACAGACTAAAAATCTACATACATACATTTGGACATTTGACAAAAACGGGGGGAAGGGGGGGTCACATTTTACACAAATCTAATACCTTCTCTGATGAGAATGTAAAAATAAAAATTTTCAAGTACCAGGAGCAATAATGATTATTTTATTGTTTTAATCGTTAGAAATAGTATTGGGAACATAAAAACAATGAAGTATTGTGAAAAAACACGCACGAGATGTAAAATAAATGAAATAAGCAAAGTTTTGATGAGAATGTGTCCACTTATCGGGCTGATTTTTTCACTATTAATGTTCTTTTTTACGCCTAAAATAGAAACTGCACATCCCATCGAAAAGTTGTAGATCTTTTTTTTACGCCCAAATTTGTTTGAATCGTCATTTTTCTTATCTTGCATATTTTGATCGTAAAATTGAATTTTTGGATTTTTAATTATTTTTTGTGCAATGAAAAAAATTTTCTTGCCTTGACTTTCTTTCGTATCGTGCGCTGTTTGGCTGAAAATGTTAATTTTCGTTTCTTCTTTTAGATTTTGAAAATGCTGTAACTCTGAAAATTTTCATTTCATCGAAAAATGTTATAAGAATAGATTGTTGGAATTTCCGAGTACTATGAACAGCCGCACATATAATTTTCAAATTTTGAAAAAAGTGGTCTAAAAAATGTTCAAAGTGCTCTTAATTTTGGAATTTAAATCCGAAATGGCTTGCTAACGAACTTGACCTTCACTCTAGGATACTTGAAGAGTATACCGAAGCTCAATTCAACCTGTCAATTCTTTCGAAAGTTATCGTGCTAACACAATAAAAATCTACATACATACGCGCATGCATACACACAGACCAACAGTAAGGCAGACACATTCACGAAAACCTGTTTTTTGGGTTCAGAAGGTCTCAAAACGTGGACATTTGACAGAACCCGGGGGGCCCCCCCCCCCCGCACAAATTTTAGACAAATCTAATACCTTCTCTAGATGAGAATGTAAAAACAATATTGTTATTAAACAATTTATTACAGCTTGTGTCGTTTTTCGATAAATTCAATTTGTTTATTTTCAATGTTATTTTTTACGATTTTGAACCAAAAATATGCATCCTAGCGTAAAGTGGTTCTAAGAAAATTATTACAACAAAAGTTTATAAAAAATTTGTAGATCATTTTTGGTTAGACAACTTTTGTCTATTAATTTTTGTTTCGTCTCTTGTGTGGTTTTTCCAAAAATTCCATTTTTTTATTCCTAATGATGTGTTGAGATATTTTCTAATTTGAGAGAATTTTCGGGTCTTTGGGGTATTTGGAGATATTTTAACGAATTTTCAGATTATTGTGGTGCTTTGGGGGTCTTCGGAGAATTTTGAAGAGCGTCTATTTCCTCTCCATTGCACTCTGTACCAAAAAAAAAAGACACATGTCAAATCTCCAGCACTCAGTCTAAAATATAACGTCGTCGAGTAATGACGAACCTCTCGATTTCAGAGAATGAAATACTAAATACCCAGTGAACCGCTCTATTTTTTTGCGCGATCACTTTTAAATAATAATAAAATAAAATTGTTCGTAAACGTCCTACTTAGTGCCGGGTGACGGACAACTTTGCACGTAGCAACTTTGCACGTGCCCAACTGTGCACGTCGATGGCAGGACGGACAACTGTGCACGTCCATCTGTGCACGTCCGAGACCACAGGAGCCCATCTGTGCACGTCGAAATTTCGACGTGTACAGTTGTCATTTGGACAACTGTGCACGTGCACAGATGGTACTTGGACAACTGTGCACGTCGAAATTTAGACGTGCACAGTTGTCACTTGGACAACTGTGCACGTGCACAGATGGTACTTGGACAACTGTGCACGTCGAAATTTAGACGTGCACAGTTGTCACTTGGACGACTGTGCACGTGCACAGGTGGTACTTGGACAACTGTGCACGCCGAAATTTAGACGTGCACAGATAGACTCTTGTGCACTTTACCGTGCACAGATGTCACTTTCCTAACTGTGCACGTGCACAGATGTCACTTGCCCAACTGTGCACGTGCACAGATGTCCCTTGCCCAACTGTGCACGTGCACAGATGTCACTTGCCCAACTGTGCACGTGCACAGATGTCACTTGCCCAACTGTGCACGTGCACAGATGTCACTTTCCCAACTGTGCACGTTTATGTCCTTACGTAAGTGTTGTACTTAAGTAATCCAGAGAGTTCAAGGAATTCAGAGAATTCAAAGAATTCAGAAAATTCGAAGAATTCACAGAATTCAAGTGATTTAGATAAAGCAAGGCATTCAGCAAATTGGAGGCATTCAGCGAATTAAAGGAAATCAACAATCTTAAGTAATTCAGAGAATACAATGAATCCAGGGAATGCAGAGAATTCAGGGAATTCAGAGGATTTAAGTAATTCAGAGAGTTCGAAGAATTCAGAGAATGTCTTGCATTCAGAGAATTCAAGGGATTCGGAGAATTCGAAGTATTCAGCAAATTGAAGGCATTTAGCGAATCCAAGAAATACAACAAACTCAAGGAATTCAGAGAATTGAAATAATTCGAGAAATTCTGAGAATTCAAGGGATTCAAAAAATTCAAAGGATACAAGAAATTTAGAAAATTCAAGGTATTCAGAGAATTCAAGGTATTCAGAGAAAGCAAGGCATTCAGCAAATTGAAGGCATTAGGCTAATTCGAAGAATTCAGCGAACTCAAGGAATTCAGAGAATTCGACGAATTCAACGAATTAATAGAATTCAGGGAATTAAGAGAAACAAGGAATTTCAGAGAATTCAGGTTATTCAGGTAATTCAGGGAATTTCGAGAATTTAAGGAATTCAGAGAATTCTAGACATTCAGCAAACTTGAAGGCATTCCGCGAATTCGAAGAATTCAACGAATTCAACAAATTCAAGGAATGCAGAGAATTCAACAAATTTAGCGAATTCAACAAATTTAACAAATTCAAGGAATTCAGAGAAAGCAATGCATTTAGCAAATCAGAGGCATTCAGCGAATTGAAGAAACTCAACGAACTCAAGGAATTCAGAGAATTCAAAGAATTCAACAAATTCAACAAATTCACGGAACTCAGAGAATTAAACAAATTTAACGAATTCAAGGAATTCACAGAATTCTTCAAATTTAACGAATTCAAGGAATTCAGAGAATTGAAGGAATTCAGAGAATTAAACGAATTCAGAGAATTCAAGGAATTCAGAGAATTCAGAGAATCCGAAGAATTCACAGAATTCAAGGAATTCAGAGAGTTCAAGGATTCAGAGAAGTCAAACAATTCAGAGAATTCAAAGAATTCAGAAAATTCAAAGAATTCTGAGAGTTCCGAAAATTCGAAGAATGCAGTGAATTCAAGGATTCAGAGAATACAAGGAATTCAGAGGATTCAGAGAATTCAGAGAATTCAGAGAATCCGAGGAATTCGGAGAATTCAAAGAATTCAAGGAATTCAGAGAATTGAAGGAATTCAGAGAATTCAAGGAATTCAGAGAATTCAAGAAATTCAGAGAATTTAAGTAATTCAGAGAGTTCAAGAAATTCAGAGAATTCAAAGAGTTCAGAAAATTCGAAGAATTCACAGATTTCAAGGAATTCAGAGAATTCAAGGAATTCAGAGAATTCAAGGAATTCAGAGAATTCAAGGGATTCAGAGAAAGCAAGGAATTCAGCGAATTTAAGGCATCCAGGTCGAACAAAGAGAGATTTTCATATATTTTTAATAATTTAAGAAGATAATTTATTAAAAATAATATTTGAAATATTTTCAAAATAACATTAAGAAAGTTAATACGCTCCATTCCACCAGGATTGAATAATTTTTACTGCTAAAAATTTATTATATATAGATACAAAGGTTCACCCTCGTATAAACCCTTACGTAAGGAGATGAACGTGCACAGTTGGGCAAAGGACATCTGTGCACGTGCACAGTTGGGCAAGTGACATCTGTGCACGTGCACAGTTGGTCAAGTGACATCTGTGCACGTGCACAGTTAGGAAAGTGACATCTGTGCACGTTAGAGTGCACAGGAGTCCATCTGTGCACGTCTTAATTTCGACGTGTACAGTTGTCCAAGTACCATCTG
>CAKNXH010062685.1:0-42785 GCA_932178445.1 Andricus quercusramuli
TTCAGCCATTGCATCGGACGGAACTGAGTGGCGATTCAATCCACCCGGAGCGCCTCATTTTGGAGGTATTTGGGAGGCAGCCGTCAAGTCAGCTAAACATCATCGTAAGCGCGTCATCGGAGACAGAACCTTGACATTTGAGGAAATGGCTACATTCCTTACTCAGATCAAAGCTTGCCTTAATTCTCGCCCGCTTCAGGCCATGACCAATGACCCTGACGATCTCATGGCTTTAACTCCAGGACACATTTGATCGACGAGCCGCTAAATCACATCCCAGAGCCGACCTTGCTTGATGTTCCTACAAATCGTCTTTCTAGTTGGCAGTTTTTGCAGCAAATGAGAGAGCATTTTTGGCAACGTTGGACATCAGGCTATCTCAAGGAACTGCAAACTACCTCTAAATTGAGAGCGCCATACCCGTCTCTTGTGATTGGTGATTTGGTTCTCATTCGTGATGAGAACTTACCCCTACGAAGTGGGCTCTTTGACGTCTCTCCCACCAAGAGTCTCCACTTCACTCTAAGGGTTCGGGGTGGTGGTAAATTCTATTCTATGACGTCAGAATTTACCAACACCCCGAACCCTTAGAGTGGAGTGGAGACTCTTGGTGGGAGAGACGAAGCGAGCGATCCACACGTGTTAACGGAGCTGGACTCGAGAAATTTCCCCTCGCTGGGGACCCCTGACGTATTGCGCTACACGATATTTTTCAAACTTTTCGCGCCGCTGTGATATATCAAGTTCCGGTACAGTGGCGAGCATTGGAGCATTGCGTATTATTAAACTTCTTTTCAAAACTTTTATTTCGTTTGCTCGCGAACACTTTGGTTGAAAAGTGAACTATATTGTTGAAAATTCGTTTTTACTTTAACAGAAAATCAATTTTTTCAAACTGAAAATGTAATTATTCCAGTCGAATATTCCAACATTTTAGTTGAAAAATCATCTCTTTATAGTTTAACATAATACAAAATTGAAAATTTAACCATCCAATGTGAGGTTAAAAAATTATCATTTTTAGTTGAAAATTCATCACGTTGGCTGAAAATTTATTTTTTTTCCTGGATAATTTATTTTTCAAACTTAAAATTCAACTGTTTGGTTGAAAGTTTGTCTTTTTTAGCTGATATTTCTTCTATTTTTTCAAAAGACGTATTTTTTGTAGAAAATAATTTTTTATGTTTCAAAATTAATTTTATTGTTTAAACTTTATCTTTTTGGTGGAAAATTTAAGTATTCCAGTTAAGTATTCATCATTTTAGTTGAAATTTCATCTTCTTGACTGAAGATAATAACTCCTTGGTTAAAAGTTACTCTTTTGTTAAAAATTCTTCTTTTTTGTTAAAAATCCATAAATTTCAGTAAAAAATGTTTGTGACCGCGCAACTTCATTTTTAAAATTCCCTAACTTTTACTTGACCAATTTTTCACTTTTCCTGGCCATTATTGTTCGAGGTCCAACTTTAAATTCAACAATTTTTTAATGGGAAATTAATTTGTTTAGTGAAAATTTAACTATTCCATTTTTGGTGGAAAAATAATCTTTTTTATTTCAAAATCCAACTATCAACAATCCAATAAAAATTTGTTTGAATTATTATTCAAATTTATAGGCTTTAAAGACAAATTCAAGAAATGATCAATTATGTTTTTAGTATTATTTTATTATTTAATTATTTAATGGTGCCAATATGTTTGAGAATATCTCGTAATATAATTTGTTAAAGATTTATAAATTAAGAATATTTGTTAAGTTCCCAGAAACTGAAAAAAATTTATGATAAACTCGCGAAATTGTGGATTTATTCCGAGTCGATTGAAAAAAAGAGAACTATTTGAATGATTCCGTACTATAAAAAAGAGGGAGAGGGAGATTCCCTGGTTAATTTCCTGGTAGTACAAAAAAGAAGGAAAAAGTGAGAGTTTAGTTTGTGTTGACTTTTCCTCTTTTTCTCCCTCTTTTTTCATTTGGTTATTTTTGTCTAATGAGCCGAAAAGTGAGGTAGTTTAGAAGTCTGTTTTTTTAATTGTGAATATATTTCATGCTCATTTTGCATACAATATGCATACAATTCATGATAAAATAGATTTCTTTTCGATCCTAATTTTAAAAACTTTTACTTAAATAAACAATTTTTATAAATAAATTCACATTTTCATGATGGTTTCATGAATAGTCTTAATTTTCGCGGAATCAACTCGAAATGTCTTGATAAATACTTCTTGCTATTATATTTTCCATAATTACAAGAACTGCTAATTATATAAACAATTTTTATAAACAAATGCACATTTTCACCATTTTTTCATGAATAAGCTAAATTTTTTGCAGAATGTGCTAGAAATGTCTTTCCTGGGATTCTTTGCTATAATATTTTTCATGCTAACGGAAACTATTAATTAAATAAACAATTTTTATAAATAAATGCACGTTTTCACACTTATTTCATGAATACGGTTCATTTTTCGCGGAATCAACCCGAAATGTCTTGTTGAAGACTCCTTTCTGATATTTTGCGTAATTACAAAATCTGTTAATTATATAAACAATTTTTAAAAATAAATGCACATTCTTACCATTTTTCATTAATAAGCTTAATTTTTTGTAAACTGAACGAGAAATGTATTTCCAAGAATTTTTTGCAATATTTTCCATGCTGACAAAAATTGTTAACTATATAAACAATTTTTATAATCAAATGCACATTTTGACCACTTTTTAATTAACAAGTCTCATTTCTTTTGCGGAATTAAATCGAAATGTTTTGCTGAAGACTCCTTGCTGTCATATTTTTCATAATTACAGAAACTGTTAATTATATAAACAATTTTTATAAATAAATGCACATTTTGACCACTTTTTCATTAATAACCCTACTGTTTTGCAGAATAAACTAGGAATGTATTTCCAGGGATTCCTTGCTATAATATTTTCTTTGGTGACAAAAACTATTAATTGCATAAACAATTTTTAAAAATAAATACACATTTTTCCCATTTTTTCATGAATAGGCTTCACTTTTTGCGGAATGAACTTGAAATGTCTTGTTGAAGACTTCCTGCTATCATATTCTGCATAATTACAAAAACTACTAATTATAAACAATTTTTATAAACAAATGTACCTTGTGACTATATTTTCAATAATAATACTAATTTTTTTCAGAATAAACTAGAAATGTCTTTCCAGGAATTTCTTTTTATAATATTTTTCACAGTGACAAAAACTGTCAATTAAATAAACAATTTTTATAAATAAATGCACAATATCACAATTGTTTCGTGCATAGCCTTCATTTTTTGCAGAATCAACTCGAAATGTCTTGTGAACCACATTTCCTGTCATTTGTTGCATAATTACACAAACCGTTTATTATATAACAAATTTTTATAAATAAATGCATATTTTGACCATTTTTTCATTAATAAGCCTAATTTTTTGCGCAGTAAACTTGAAATATCATTCCAGGTACTTCTTGCCATCATATTTTTCATAGTGATAAAAACTGTTAATTATATAAACAATTTTTCATAAACGAAAGCACATTTTCACCACTTTTTCACGAAGACTTCATTTTTTGCGGAATAAACTCAAAACGTCTTCTTAAAGATTCCTGAATGTCATATTTTTCATAATTAAAAAAAACTGTTAATTATATAAACAATTTTTATAAACAAATGCACATCTTGACCATTTTTTCATTAATAAGCCTAATTTTTTGCAGAATGGATTACAAATGTCTTTCCATGAATTCCTTGCTATAATATTTTTTATAGTGACACAGATTGTTAATTATATAAACAATTTTTGTAAAAAAATATTTGCTTGAAAATCGTTTTTTTTAAATTGAAAATTATTTTTTTTTTCAATTGAAAATTCAAGTATTTCAGTTGAAGATTCTTCATTTTAATTGAAAATTCTTTCATTGATTACAAATTTGACTATTTTGTGGAATATTCTATTTTTTGTAAAAGATTTATTTCTTAATCGAAATTGTATTTCATTTTTGGTTGAAAATTGATCTTTTTTAGTTAAAAATTCAACTGTTATTTAGATAAAAATTCATCTTTTTTAGTCGAACATTTAAATACTTGGTTGAAAGTTGAACTGCTTTATGAAAAATTCATTTTTCTGATTGGAGATTCTTGATTTCATTTGAAAATAATTTGGTTGAGAATTTAACTATTTTGTTGAAAATTCGGCTTTATTGGTTGAAAATTAACTTTTTTAACTAAAAATTTAACTTATACATTTTGGATTGTAAACTTACCTTTTTCAGTTGAAAATTCAACTAGTGGGTTGAAAATTCATCTATTTCGTTCAAAATTTGTCGTTTTTGGTAGAAAATTAATCTTTTTGGTTGAAAATTCAACTACTTGGTTAATATTCGAACTACTTGTTAAAAATTAATTTTTTAGTTTTTTTTGTTTTAGAAAAAATTCCTCTCTTTGGTTGATCTCCTTTATTAAAAATTGGACTATTTTGCAGAATATTCGATATATTTGTAAAAAATTTATTTTTTCACAATGAAAATGTGATTGCTTCATTTTGGTACAAAATTTATATTTTTCAGTTAAAAATTTAACTGTTTGGATGAAAAGTTATCTTTTTAGTTGAAAATTCAAATGCTTGGTTGAAAATTCATGTATTATTTCTAAATTCGTCTTTTTTGGTAGAAAATTAATCTTCTCGGTTGAAAATTTATATTTTTGGTTAAAAATTCAATTATTTGATTGAAGCATATTCTACTTTGAAGAAAATTCAACAACTTTGTGAAAAAGGGTTTTTTTTTTGTTAAATGTTCAACGGTTTTGCCAAAAATTCGTCTTTTTGGGTTAAAAACTCAAGTAGTTTGTCAGAAAATTCAAGGATTTGGTTGACAATTAACATTTTTTTCGAAAAAAAAAAAATTTTGTTGAAAAGTATACTTTTTGTTTGAAAAGTTAAAAGGTTTTGCTGAAAATTGGGGGGTTCTTGGATGACTTCAACTGGGTTTTTATTTAAAATTAAAATTTGCTTGGACTGAAATATCAATTATGCATTACATTTTTTGTTGAGAAAAAATGGTTAAAAAGTAATCTTAAAAAGTAAATCTCTTGGTTAAAAAGTAATCTACTTCTTTGTAGAAAATTCCACAGTATTGTTAAAAACTTAATATTTTGTTTGAAGATTCATTTTAATTGAAAATTCATCACTGTGTTTGAAAATTTAACTATTTTATTGAAAAATCATTGTTTTATAGGTAAATATTTTTTTAGAACTGAAAATTGAACTATTTCATTTTAGGTGAAACATTGATATTTTTTATTAGAAGCTTCAACTATATGACTGAAATGTATTTTTTTAAGCATTCGTCTTTTTCGATAGAAAATTAATGCTCTTGGTTAAAAAATTCACTATTTCGTTGAAAATTTAACAAGTTTGTTGAACAATAAACCATTTTAGTTAAAAATTCGCGTAAGTGAACTTTATGCGGAACAATCCACCATAATTTTATGTAATCCAGGGTAATCCGCAGTAATCATAGGTCATCCAGACTAATTTTGTTTTTAAAAAAATTAACAGTTTCTATCCAGATACCGCTTATAATCAAAGGGGTCAAAATGACGAATACAACAAACGGTAACTCAATTTTGTGGATTTTATTATTAAAACATTTAGAAATTACACTCGAACGATATTACCGCTTAGAATAATGAATTGTCCCTTACTTGGTCCTACTGTTAAGTTAAGTATAACAACTCGCTTTTCTTTTCAATAAACTCGTGCGCCGATTTTATAATCCTCCTATTTACACGTCATGCAATCGCTTGTTAATTTTACATAGTCAAGGCGAGTCCGCGTGATACTGCGACTTGCATGCACCGCATGCAAAGTGATTAGTTATTCGAGATCAGGATATTTTTCCCTCCTCACACGACTTCATTCGCTCTAAAATTCGCATTCGATTTTCAGTCTACGTACGCTCAGAAAAAAAACCGTATGTACGTCGAGGCAGTGACGCTCGTTTCATATTATTTTGGCAAGACTTTCACAAAATGTCTCATTATCACGCCAACCACCTCTTTCATTACCAAATCATCAACATCATCAGGGGGTGAGCGATGATCCTCGAAAGTCGAAAACTCTAAACTAAAGAACGGACACATGGCAGTTGAAGCCGCGCAACTCATTTGTTCGATCCACCTTTGAGAAAAATATTTAGCATACTTAATCATAATGATAATCATAATCTTACTTAAGAATAAATTATTTCAAATTCATGCTTGCACGATTCAGTCGGACCTTCCCCAGATTTCAATCTGATCCTCATTTGAAGGGTCCGCGGTCTAAACCTGTTAACTGACATTTTTGAAACTTTATGAAGCGACGGAAAAACGTTTTCATTTTGAAAATTGTAAAGATTTATTCAAACCTCTAAATTTATTTTGTTGAAGACCGCAATACTAATAATATAGATAAGATTTATAACAATTATAATAAAATTAAAATTTAAACAACGGTTTGAATTTGTACGTATGTTATCTGCAAGGGGTCCCGCGGTCTAAACCTGTTATATGCAGGAGCGTGTTCCTGGGGCGCGAGCGTTTCGATTTTTTTTCCCTCGTTCGCATTTTTCCTGCACTCTCGGTACACCTACACACAAGTTTTATATATCAAAATGTTCGTAGAACAATGTTGAAAATGAGAACTAGTTGCATGAATCAAAAAAGTTACATACCACTGTTTACGATCGCTTTTAAACAATTGCGCGGCACTCGTGTGTGTACTTTCGAGGCAACGTAGGCGACACTAGCAAAGGTGACGTGGATATAGCTCCAAAACTCGCTTCACACGTTCGCACACTATGAAACACACCCAGTCACACGTTCCCCTTAGTCTTTTTATACGAGATAGCTTAGCGAAACGGATTGAAAACACGAATTCTCCATAAGCCGCCATAAGTAGTTAACAGGTTTAGACCGCGGACCAGTGCTGCAGGTACCGAAACGCATTTCTTAAAAATTCATAAAAAAAAGAAAATTATAATTTCGACATGCGGCTGGAAGGATAGTGTCCGCATATTAAAAAACTTCAATAAAGTGCAAAAAAGTCGATTTCGAAAAAAATGTCAGTTAACAAGTTTAGACCGCGGACCCTTCATTTTCTGGATTTTACAATCAGTCGATTGAAATCTTGGGAATTGGCTTCTCGCATTTCTTCTGCCATTCTTCAACTTTAGTAAACATACTAAATGCGAAGTAATCCTAAACTGAGCTTTGCTCAAATCAAGGGTACACTCATCGGATTAAAAAAAATATCAATGGTACAAGTAAGTAGATTGGTGTATCCACACTACCGACGGATAGTATGGCACCACCAATCGAGTAAACTTTTAAAAATTAACCTTCACTCTGAAATGATTTTTTTTAATCCGTTAGAAAGCTTATTAAATTCTGTGTTGAATGAGCTTTAGTTGAAGTAATTTGAACACGTGGGTATTGAATTATCACGTGAGAAAGACAAAAATAAAATTCCGATTTTCAAGGAATTTTCAACTTCAACTCTTGGCAGGAGCTGGAAAAATGAATTTATTAATTTTAGATTTAACAGTTTTAGCTGATATTCAGAATTTTATCTTTTATTTGAGCCATTAAACCTTCAAAAATATTCCTGCCAAGATTCATCAAGTTGAATCAATCCTTAAAATTCGGAATTTCAATACAGGGCGGCCGTTTTAATCGAGGAAAAAAATTCCCGGTTTGCAAACATTTTTCACGGTCATTGAAATTAAAAAATTGCAACTTTTACAGCTTCTAAATAATTTACACGTTTTAAATGGAAGTTTTTAACTTTTAAGTTTTTTAAATTAAATGCCCTTAAGCTGCAAAATTTTTTACATTTTTAATTTCTATAAATTGAATAGTTTAAAGGTTTCGGTTTGAAAAAAGTAAATCCACGCTATAATTTTAAGCAATTTTAAGTTAAAAGCATTAAAAATTGAACGAATGAACTCTTTTTTAAGCTCAACATTTTTTTAAACTTAAAGTTAAATTGCTTTTTTAAGCCCTTTTCTAAGTGACGTTCAAACTGAACACCGACTGAAAAAATCCCGAAAAAGAAAATTGCCGACACAGGAAATTTTCCGAATTATAAACTTCCCGAATCTAAACAATTAAAAAATTATTTTAATAATAAATAAATAAATAATAAAATAATAAATAAAGTAACAAATATTTTCATTAATTAAAAGAAATTTATTCCCCTTGTTCGGCAAATTTTATTCAAGAAAATGTCAAGAATTGTATTATTCGGGAAATTTTCAGTGTTGGGAATTTTATTTTTCGGAATTTTTCAGGCCTCACTGAAAATGTATCTGTTTTGGTCAGAAACTCATTTTTTTGGTAACAAATGCAACTATTTAGTTGAAAATTGATCTTTTTTTAAATTGAAAATTCAAATATTTGTGTAAAAATGCATGCATTTGGTTGAAATTCGATTATTTCTTTAAGAATTCATCTGTTTTGCTAGAAATGTAATTCTTTTTGGTTAAAAATGTAACTTATTGGTCAAAAATGATTATTTGTAATGTAGATTTAACTATTATCTTGAAAATTCGTCTTTTTAGTCGAATTCAACTGTTCTTGAGTCAAAATTAAAATATTTTTTCATTTAAATATTACATTATCCATTGAAAATTCATCTTTTTTGGTTGAAAACTCAACTACTTGGTTAACAGTTAAACTGATTTGTTAAAAATTAATTTTTTTGTTTAAGATTCATCAATTCGGCTGAAAATTCAACTCCTTGGCTGAAAATTGAACTATTTTAGCTATTCAATTTTAAACAGATTCAGAACCACTTTGTAAAATCAATAGTTGTTCGATTTTTAATAACGAAACTACAGTTCAATGTTTAAAATCATTAATTAATTTATATTTACAGTTGGTCAACTTTTATCAAAAATTTTCAATCGCAAACGCTTTCAATGTTTAAACCTTCAAGTCTTCTTCTAAGCTAACAAATGAAAATAATAAAAACAGAATTTAATTTGAACTTATTTTAAATTGCATTATATCACGTGATCCAAAATTTGTTGTGATATTCAAGTGATTAGATAGATTTTTTCCGAAAATCTGTTCAATTCCCGGTCATTTGGGTTGGTGGTCCGATACTATTCGTCGATAGTCTAAGTGACCACTCAAATCTGGGAAAACTTGGTTTCAGTTCTATTTCTTAAAAAGAATTTCATTTATCTATGAACAACTTTGTCCTAAAAATTGAAACCCAAAAATTAGATCACAAATTCATGTTAATTTCATTTTCCCGATCGAGTGGACACCTGGATATAAATACAAATTCTCATCTAGCGAATAAAATAAAATATTCTAATCGCAAAATCCATCGGTAATGTTAGAAAACGCTCATTTGCGGATGAAAACCTTTCCCTGACTAAAACTAGATCTTTCAATTATCCTTCCTTTTCTCTCCTCTTTAACTTTCTCGCAGCCAATCCACGATTTCTAGACGCGAGTCCTCTTGCCGTATATAATTCCAGCCACAATCACTGTTCAAGTGGGCGATGCCCATTCGATCACCGCCTACCTGTTTTCTCTACCCCCACTACCCAACTTCTCCTCACGCGTGAGGAGAAGTTGAGTAGTGGGGGTAAAGCAAGCAGGTATGCGGTGATCAAATGGGCATCGCCCGTCCAAGTCTTCGAGACAAGAGCGATTGGCATTACACAATCTTAACAATCTTGGGTAAGAGATGTCTTAAACCACTCGTACCGTACTTTACAAAGTACCATAGAAAGAGAACAATGGAAGATACGATGCGGAAGGTAGTAGGATACTTAAATACTCGTTGAAGCTCGGAACGTTTTCAGTGTAGACGCTTTTTCCAAGCGTCGGTAGAAGTCAGTATAAAAATGAAATCAGTCGTACACTGTAGAAAAGTGATTGAAAATTACCGTATTAATCAGGGTAAACAAAATTCCATAAAAATACGAGTGATTAAAGTGGTAACTTTAGCAAAAAAAGTGTTAGTAATATTACACTTTTACGGTAAAATTGATACAAAAATTGTGAAATTCTACCGTTAATTGCTACAAGCTCACAATGAACTTGTGGAATTATCACATGCATCAGAGTGAAACGTTTACAAACCGACTTTGTAATTTTCAACCACTTTTTTTACTGTGTACTCGCCAGTCTTTGGAAACACTTTGCACAACCTCGGATTAACTTACGAAAAAATAATTCAAACTAAAGATTTACACGAAATATTTGTAAACTATCAGTGGTTTGTTTTCCAACTTTACTTTTTTATCAAATTTTAATATCCATCTGAAATATTTTTTCCAATCAGACCATATCTTCTGTTTATTTTTTGGATTTAAAAATTCTACCATTTTTGCTAGTGAACAGTAATAACAAATAAATGTCTTTTTCAGTTTATAATTTTGTTTAAATTCATAAATAGCCTACAAGTCTTGAATTGTAGTAAACTTAACATAATTCTAATGAATTCAATAAATTTAGTGAATTTATCAGAATTTTAGAGAATTTAACAGAATTATAGGAATTTTAAACAAAATTTTATAAAATTTAATAGGACTGTGGTGAATTTAACCGAATTCTAGTAGAGATTCTGGTAAATTGAAAAATTTCTATCAAATTTTTTAATTAACAATATTTATAACGAATTCAACAGAACTTTGGTTGAATAAAAATAATTATTCTAACTGAATTCACAAAATTCTACAAGATTTAATAAGTTTCATTCGATTTTAACATAATTATAGAAAATACAATATAACAAAATTAAATTAACATAATTATAGCGAATCGAATAGAAATGCATTTCATAACAAAATTTAACAAAATTATATGAAATCCGAAAGAATTCTTGTGATTTTAGCAGAGTTCTAGTAAATTCACCACAATTTTACTGAGTTTCACAGAATTCTAATAAATTCACCACATGTCTATGGATTTAAACATATTTCCAGTGAATTCAACAGAATTTCGGTTAATCAAACAAAGTAATTCTAGTTAACTTAACGAAATTCTATTAAATGTAGAAGAATTCTTATGGTTTGTAAAAAATTATAAAGAATCTAATATAATTGTAATTAATTTAACATAATTCCGATGAATTTATTGGAAATATAGTTAATTAATTTTTTTAAATTATATTAAATTCAAAAGGATTTTTGTGATTTTAGCAGAATTCTAGTAAATTTGCCCAAATTTTACAGAATCTTACAAATTTAACAGAAGAAGTTAATTATGTCAAACCTGAAATTTCTTGAGCTTAAATTAAAGAAAGGCTATTATTTTGGATTCATAACAAAAAATTGTAATGTTTAAAGCGTTCAAAAATCGTAAATTTTAACAATTTTTTTAAACACCAAAAAATTGTTTTTCCATGAAAGTAAAATAATAACGTTTTTATTATTCAAGCTCAGAAAATTTCAGGTTCAAAATATTCAACTTTTTTCAAAAAAGTATACACTTAATCCAAAAACACATGTTTTTTTGCAAATTTTCTTCAAAAAATTCAAAAATTGAATAATTTTATTTTAGTTTATAATTTTTTACTTCTATTCACTAGCAAAAAGTGTATATACAAAATTGTTTCCATAATTTGTGAGTCAATAGGAACATGTTTCTGAATTTTCAAATCCACAAAAAGACGAAAAGATCTTGTCTGATCGAAAAAAGATTCTGCAGGTGAAAAGTTGGTATGGATGGGCATCCCTCGTGGAGCATTAAAATTAAATTATAAAAAAAAAGTTTAAAAAGGAACCCGGCTACTATTGAGTGAATGATACCAAGAAAAAACTGAAATTATTGCAAACATAGTAGTTTTTAGAAAATATTTAAACTGAATGTCACTAATGTGCGCAACGTTTATTAATTAATCGATAATAGTTATCGAAAAATAATGTATTGAGTGCTTTTAGATAGTAATAGCTCATTACAGCGTCATATTCATTATTTTAATGTAATAAGCTAAATTGGATATTTGGAAAAAATTCTAACATTCCATTAAATGCTCGGAACATGGATTTTCTTTCATTAATTACTTTTATTTGTGTCACGCAACACTAAAAAAAGATTTAATCCAATATCATTATCGGAAGATTGCGTTTTGTCCACCCACGCACTCTCAAATGTACATGAAAAAATCTGGAAAAAATTATAACTTTCTTCTAAACGTCAGGTTCTTAAATTTGTTTAAATTAATTACTTGTACTCGATTTCCAACAGCAAAAGAAAAAAATTAATCCCAATACCTTTATCGGAAGACTGTGTTTCGTCCACCCACGTACTCTGAACTGTATATGAAAAAGTTCGGGAAAAATTCTAACTTTCTTTCAAACGTCCAGTTCTCATTTTTTTACTTAACAATACCAGAAAAAGATTAATCTCAATATGTTTATCTTAAGACTGTGTTTTAGCAACCCACGCACTTTTTCGTACATTTCAGAGTGCGTGGGTTTTATATAACCCAGACTTCCGACAAGGACATTGGGACTAAACCAAGCATTTAGAGGAAACTTCGAATTTTTTCTGAATTTTCATGTACATTTCAGAGTGCGTGGGTGGATAAAACGCAGTCTTCCGATAAGGATACCACGAGTTCAGTGGAAATTCCGAATATAGACGATATCTTATTTCATTGAAATAATATATATTTTTTAATTATTATATTTTCGTTTATAAACCTTGCGAACATCAGTGACATGAAATCTAAGAGTACTGTAATCTCATCAAATCTCACCAAACTCGTTCCAAGTTGGTCGCGCTTGTATGAAACCCTTAAAAATATAATTCTGGGTCGTGCAAAGTATCCTTGGTGACAAGTGTACTTAATGACAATATTTTAAGATTCTCTGAATGACGAGAATGAGTAAAAGATTGTTGTAATTCATTTAATTGATTTCCCTACGCAGTCATGTCTGGCAGAGAGACTGTAAACTAGGTGTGAATGTGAAGTTCTGTCAAAAACGGCAGAATGTGAGGGTCACATGAAAAATTCGGTGGATCGGCTAACATGCAGTCACGACGCAGGCCTGTCTAGGATTGAAATCTCTATTAATCTAAGACCACGTGTTGTGGGATCTGTTAGAAGCAAACCTCGTGGCCTGTAAACTCGGTCGTTTTGCTCACTCACGAATTTCGCCACTTTTCGAAGACACTTTTCGTAGTGAGTTTCAGTGCAGATGTAGATGAGGTAGCCCGTCAGACATGCAAGACAACTTTCGCAGTAAGTTGAACAACTGGCTCGTTCTGCTTCCGCAAAGTAGTTGTTTAACTGCTTGATCGTGTACTCGAAGGCTTGCCTATCTATCTATAACATAAAACAATACGATCATTGGTTTCTTCATTGATGATTTATTTATTACAGGGTGATCCCAAAACTTTATAATCAAAATTCCCTGATTTCTCACTGACCAATTTTGCATTTTCCCTGACCAATTTTTCATTTTACCTGACCATTAATGTTCAAAGACCAGAATTTTAATCTTGTAACATTCGGCAGCGAACTGGCGATATACGGGGTGGAGTGGCTGCTAACCCACGCTCCTTTCGCTAGGCGCCCACGTAAGTAATTAAGCGCCCCAAAAATAATTTGTTTTAAAAAAAAGTACTTATAGAATAATCCTATTGAGATTTATAAGAAAATGAACAGTAGGTTTAGAGAAAAATCAATTTTTAATTTCAAAATTTCCGCTCTAACTCACGCCCCCTTCGCCAGGCGCCCACCTAAGCAATTAAGCGCCCCTAAATAACTTTTTTAAATTAAGTATTTATAGAATAATCATATTGAGAATTATAAGAAAATTAACGGTAGGTTTCGAGAAAATTTTTTTTTTCAAAACTTCCGCTCCACCCTGAAAAAGGGTGTAGCCCAGTCCGCTGCTAGGATGATTATTAACACGGAATCTTTTATAAACGAAATAAAACAATTTCAAAATTAAAAAATGAAAATTTCGAACTTATGTATGTAAGCCCAAAAAGATGACTTTTTCAATAAAAGATGAATTTTTAATTCAGAAGGACGAATTTTCAACATAGCAGTTGAATTCTCGACCAAAAAAGATAACTTTTTAACAAGATGGTTGAGTTTTCAACAAAACAGTTAAGCTTTGAGTAAAATAGTTAGTTTAGTCTAAAGAAGGTAAATTTTCAAACAAAAACGAAATAAATGAAACTTCAATTCAAAAAATGAATTTAAAAAAAAAAGAATTTTCAAGAATATAGTTAAATTGTTTACAAAATTAATTAATTTTAAACTATATGATGAAACTCAAAAAAAAAATGAATCTTGAACCAAATAGTTGAATTTTCAACCATACAGATTTACTTTAGACCAAAATAAACCAATTTTCGGCAAAATACAAAAATTTTCAACGAAAAAATATAAATTTTCAACAAAAAATGGCATAGTTACAATTTCAGTTGAAAAAAATTAATTTTTTACAACAGAAAAAACGAATTTTCAACAAAATAGTTAAATTTTCAACAAAATACATTAATTTTGAAATAAAAAAGATCCATTTTCAACAACAAAAAATGGAAAACTTAAATTGTTAGTTTAAAAATTAATTTTCAACCAATTAGAAACGAATTTCCAAAAAAATAGTTAAATTTCCAACAAAAAAAAAAGGTTTTTGAATTAAAATAGGGAAAACCTACCTACAGTGGATAATGCAACCTATAGTGCATAGTCATTAATTAAGAACACAAATAAAAGAAAAATAATTGATTTTAATTTTAATTTATCAACACGTATAGTGTCTTAACTATTCAATGAATTACATTAATTATTTCACATATATTAGTATTTTTAATTAATGATTATCCATTGTAGGTTGCATTATCCACTATAGGAAGGTTTCCCCTACATACATTTTCATCTAAAAAAGATACATTTTCAACAAAAATAGAATACTTAAATTTTTAGTTACAAAATTAATTTTCAACCAATTAAAAATGAATTTTCAAAAAAATACTTAAATTTCCAACAACAAAAAAAGAGGTTTTTTTAAGCAAAATACATAATTTTTCATCTGAAAAAGATACATTTTTAACCCAAAATGGAATAATTAAATTTTTAATTCAAAAAATTAATTTCCAACAAAAATGGAATAAATAAAACTTCAATTCAAAAAATTAATTTAAACAAAAAAGAATTTTCAATAAAATAGTTAAATTTTTGACAAAATTAATTAATTTTAAACTATATGATGAAACTCGAAAAAAAGAATGAATCTTGAACCAAATAGTTGAATTTTCAACCATAAAGATTTACTTTAGACCAAAATAGAGAAATTTTTGGCAAAATACAAACATTTTCAACGCAAAAATACAAATTTTCAACCAAAAATGGCATATTTACAATTTCAGTTAAAAAAAATTAATGTTTTACAAAAAAAAAACGAATTTTCAACAAAATAGTTAAATTTTCAACAAAATACATTAATTTTCAAATAAAAAAGATAAATTTTCAAAACAAAAATGGAAAACTTAAACAGTTAGTTTGAAAATTAATTTTCAACCAATTACAAACGAATTTTCAAAAAAAAAAAAAAAAAGTTTTTTGAATTAAAATACATACATTTTCATCTAAAAAAGATACATTAAAAAAAATAGAATACTTAAATTTTTAGTCACAAAATTAATTTTCAACCAATTAAAAACGAATTTTCAATAAAATAGTTGATTTTCCAACAAAAAAAAAGGGGTTTTCAATTAAAATACATAAATTTTCATCTAAAAAGGATAAATTTGTACCCCAAAATGGAATAATTGAATTTTTAATTCAAAAAACTAACTTCCAACAAAAAAAAAAGAATTTTTAACAAAATAGTTCAATTTTGAACCGAATAAATGAATTTTCAACTACGTGATGAATTTTCAACAAACAAACAAACAAACAAATAATTTTAAACCAAAGAGTTGCGTTTTTAACCATAAAGATCAATTTTCTACCAAAATAGGTGAATTTTCGACAAAAAACATGAATTTTCAATGAAAAAAAATACATTTTCGACCAAAAATGGAATAGTTATATTTTCAGTTGAAGAAATTAATTTAAAAAAAGGAATTTTTCAGAAAATAGTTAAATTTTTAACAAAAGAAACAAATTTTCAATAAAATACATTAATTTTCAAATAAAAACGATAAAACCAAAAATTGAAGTTAAATTTTCAAAAAAAAAAGGGGTGTTGAATGAAAATGATGAATCGTCAACCAACAAACTGAATTTTTAATAAAAGTAGGCCCACTTTAAGTAATTTTAATTTATTTTTTTTTCTGAAAAAATGTTCTCTTTTCGCTCCGCTGGGAATCAAACCACAGAACTTCCGATAGATTGAGAGGAGAAATTTTTTTCAGAAAATACACGCATTATTTTTCTAGGTGGTACAATTTACATTTTTCAAGGAATCTGTATTATCATCAGAGAATAACAGAAATTTTTTAACGTCTGCATCGAAAAGAGAAGATCTTTTTTCAGAAAAAAATTAATTAAAATAATTTTTAATTCGTATCTCTATCTAGTCTGAAAAGACGTTAAAAATTTCTGTTATTCTCTGATGATAATACAGATTTATTGAAACACTGTAGGTAAGTAGTCAATTTTCAATGGAGAATATAATAGTCGAGGTTTCAATCAAAAAAGTTTTTATTAGATAACAAAAATAGTTTAATTTTTAAACCGAAAATATGAATGTTCAACAAAAAGGTCCATACTCGACCAAATAGCTGAATTTTCAACCCAAAAAGACGAATTTTCAACAATAACAAAAATTGACTTTTTTGTTTTCAACAAAACTGTTGAATTTAAAAAAAAATAATACAACTGCGTATTTATTCCCTAACTTTATAAATACCAATATCGTTTTCAAGGTCAACATTTGCACTTAAATAATTGAGTACAATCTATAGAATATGTTAATTATTTTAAATACTTTTCAGGACTTCCGAGTTTCTATGGCAATTCGATGTTTTCCTTTTTTTAAACATTAGTAAAATTCCACACATGTCAAGTTTTCGAAATCGTAAACAAAATTTAGGGCATTAAAAATCAGGACATAGCACAAAAAATCAGAAAATCAGGACAACGATAAAAAATTAGGACATGTCCTGACAAATCTCCTGATCACACTAGACCAGGACTCACCAGGCGGCAGTCATTGACTGCCTTGACTGCAAGTGGCAGTCAAAATACTAGGTCAAATGAAATATATTTTGAATTCGAGTACAAAAAATTCAGACCCTTCAGTGTGAAAGATGAGCCGTAACGAGCCGTGACCGTAACGACCGTAACCCTTCCCAGTATTCCTGGAAACTGAAGAAAAAAATGACAGAAAAACTTTCTGGCAGTCAAACACTTGTCGTGGCAGTCAACAGCTGCTGAAAGTGGTGAGCCCTGCACTAGATATGTCTTTCCTTCATAAAATTAAAATGGAAATACTTACTCTATCTTCTAAGTCTGGAGGAAATCGAGTTTGAAATTTGACCATCGTCCCTTCGTTATAGTCTCGTTGGATGAAAACTTTCTGGCAATTTTGGGGAGGCCCTCCGCCAGCCTGACCTCGCCCACTTGACATGTCTTCTAAAGGAGTCGAGGCTGAATGGTTTTCCTGCAATCAAAAATTAATAATAAATTAGTACTGATGAATAATGAGAAAAAATAATTTTTTCGCGAAATAATAATCCATGTAGATTATAAATATTTTAAAGAAACGATTTATCTTCGTCAGAAAATAAATAGACAACAAAAGACAATAAATTTGACGCGATCCTAAGAATTGGCCCTATGCAGTCAAATGTACACTTTAGTCTTATTTCATGTAAAATATTAAATATAGAACTTTTCTGACTTCAACAATTTAAAGAACGAGTTTTAATTGATATAAAACGCTCATAATTAGAAAATCGATTTTCGGGTGCTTAGGGGCCTTTCTTCAGAGGGTCACAAATTTGAAATGTATTCCTGCATTTAAAATATATGTAGCTCAAACCTCAATTAAGTTTAATCTTAATTATGTATGAAGACGTTTTACTTAGAAAATCTATTTTTTAGTTTCTCCTACAATTAGAAATGAATAATCAAATGGGGAAATAATATAATTTAACAGTATGATAAAATAATTTTCAAATGATAATAATAATGTAATATAAAAATAATATAATTATATAGATAAAATAATGCAGCATAAATAATATAAAATAATAATATAACCGTATGAATAAAAAATTTAGACATTTTCTACAAAGGAGTAAAATAAGAAAGTCGAAAATCGGTAATTTTATTATCTACCTGGACCAGGTATTTAGGAAGCAATGATTTCCAAAATTTACTCATAGCGAAATAAAAATCTAAATCTTGAACCCAAATGAAGCGTTTCGGCGTGCTTTTTGTCAATGTTTTCGTCACCGTTTCGTAATGGGCATGTAACCATCAACTCCGTTCAACTCCAAAATGGTCCTAAGAGAAAGTGGAACACTAGCGCCACTTACCTTTCCTTAAGGCCATGTGGTGAGGGGGTCACGTGACCAGATCCCTACCTTACCGGCACTTTCTTTATTTCCAAACGTATTTTTACACGAAGCGCCACATCGCATTTAAAATTTGGGATACTAAATAAGAAAAAAAGTTTTTTAAATAAAAAAAAAAATTACTCACTAAGAAAGGTGGGTCTCGTCCTGAATTTTTATAATTATGAAAAGTTTTTTTTTTATAAATAATTTTTGTTTGCTTTTTTAATAATTTTCAAATTTTAGGACCTGCCCCACCTTTCTTAGTGCTTCGTATTCATTTTCCCAAATTTTGAACTCGATGTGGCTATTCGTGTGAAAATAAAAAATTTCGGTAAGGTAGGAATCCGGCCACGTGACCCACTCGTCACATAGCCTTAAGCCTTCTTTGGCCTTGCCTGAACTACAAAACCTAATCATTTCCCTTCAATACGATTTTTAATATATTTTTTTTAACTTTATCAGATAAATTGAAAATTCGAAATACTTATGCCTTCAAAATTCAACATTTGAAATAATTGAAGTTAAATTTGTACGTTTTAGAAGATTACATGTTTGTAAATTAACGATACCAGGCCTCGGACTCACTTATTTAGAGCTAAAAAATAATATTTTAAATAGCTTAACAAATTTTTTTAAATAGTGTCAAAAATGTTTTAAGTATTAAAAATGGGCTTCAATATTTATTTAAAATGTGATTCCTTATTTGATAAATAATGAAAATTCCTATTCATTTATCGCGGCCTTCATAATCATTCCCCTTTTTCTAATTTTTCCACTTAAATGGGAAATTAACTAATGGAACCCAATATGAAAATCCAACTATTTTTGTTTGAAAGTAGACACATTCTTTTCCTTAAGAAAAAGTCTACTATTAAATTTTTGGTTAAGAATTCATCTTCTTTATGTAAAAAATTTATTATTTGGATCAAAATTGAATTATCTTTGTTTATTATTGATTTATTGTCAATTATCAAAATTGAATTGTCTTTTTGACTTGAAAATTCAACAATTTGATTAATTTTTTTTTCTTTCTTGACATTTTTTTAAATTGAAAAATCAATTCTTTTGTTGAAAATTAATCTCTTCACATCGTGTCGTGTCGTAAAATATTAATTTGTTTCTGTTGAAAATTAACTATTTTCCTCGAAATTCACATTTACGGATTAAAAATCAACCTGTTTTGTTGAAAATGCATATTTTCGCCTCGAAAATTCAACAATTTGGTTGAAAATTTGGGTATTTTGTTCAAAATTCGTACTTTTTGGTAAGAAGTAAATTCTGTCAATTAACAAAACAACCGATTAGTTGAAAATTAATCTGCTTTGGTTGAGGATGCAATTTCAAAATTTATGTAAAAAATTCGTCTTTGTTGGTTAAAACCAATAGTTTTTAATCTAAATTAAAATTTTTGTTGAAATATCAACTATTACATTGTTGAAAATTCATCTTTTTAGTTTCAAAATTGAACTTCTTAGTTGAAAATTGAACTACTTTCTTAAAAGTTTTTTTTTTATTGAAGATTCATAATTTTAGTTGAAAATTCATCTCTTTCTATAGAAATTTCATCTTTTTGGTTGAAAAAGCTACTGTGTGATTTACAATTATTTTGTTTCGGTTGAAAATTATACCATTTTTAATTTTTTCTTTTAAATTAATATTAATATTTATTATTTGTTCCTAACTAAAACGTCAGAGAAAAACTGAAAATTTCATAAAATTCGGAAACTTTCAAGCATTACTCTAAGAGAAGATAGTTATAAACAAACAAAACATTGTTTAAATAATACTGTTTGGTAACTTGCATTAATTATTATCTCATTAAGTACAAAGTAGACACAAAGTTAACAATTTCAGAAAAAACCGCTACTATCTAACATTGCTATAGCAGAATATAGTGATAAACAATAATAATTGGGTTGAACAATTATATTTGTTAACTTGCTTTTGTTAACTTGCTTTGATTACCTCGTTCTAGGTGAAAAGTTGACAAGAAGTGGAAAATTTTAGAAAAAACCGCCACTATCTAGACAGAAGAAGGCAGTTAGAAACAATAATAATTTGTTCAAACAATTGTTTGTTAAATTGAATAATTTAATAAAGCGTTCTAAATGAAAACTGGACAAAAAGTTAAACATTTCAGAACAAAAATTGCAACCTATCTGGCATTATTCAAAAAGAATATTACACTGGAACTTGGAATTAAAAAACCGCCGCGGCATCAATTCTTGGAACGGCGTAAGTCCAGACTGCTTCAATCCAAGTTCCAGTGTATTAAAAAAAATGTTTAAACAATTATGTTCCTTAACTTATATTACAATTAGAATGGATTATTTTACTTATATTTTTGTTTATAATTAATGATTATCTACTGTAGGATCATTATTTACTGTAAGACGGTCTCTTCCATTCTAAGAGAAAATTGCTAGAGACTAAATTATTTAAATAATTTATTCAATAACTAATTATAAATAAAAAGTAATACTTCATGTTTATAAACAATTTGTATTTTAAAACCCGAAAAAATCATAATTAGAGCCAAAAACTTGCAAGACCTAACTTTTCACTTATGGGTTTCTTTGGGGCTCTGTAAAACATACTTACGGAGGGGATATTTAAAAAATCATTTCTGATTCGTATTCTATGTCTAATTGGGTTGTTGCATATTTTCAAATATATTTTGTTTCTGTTGAAATTAAAAGAACACTAAAAATTGAATATAATTACTTGAGAAACATTTTTTTTAATAATTCTGATTTTTTTTAATGTTTAAAGAATATACTTTTTAAATGTTTTGCGGGAAAATAAGGTATTCTGACTGGGCCAGCGTCGGAAATAAACATCTGCCTGATTATCGCAGATGATGGAGGAATTAATATGGCCGCTAGTGATTGGAGTAAACATAACCTATTTTCACGGTTATTATTTAAAACGTGTTTAAAAAGTATGAAGAAGCACCCAGAAAGGCATTCAAAATGCTTAGAATTTCACTAAAAGCGAAATTTGTAAAATGTGGCACTGCGAATATGCCAAAAGTCGACGTGTGGATGGTCATACATTTTTTCGCCAGCTGTCTTAGCTACTTCGTTAGTCAATGGAGCCACTGCGCACCATTAGTCTGATTGGTTCAGCGGGTTGTAGGATGTGACGTTTCAAGGTCACAGAGTTGTTTGAATAGGATTTTATATACTTAAAAAAATTCTCATTAGTGAAGTATTCTAAAAATTTGTTAATGTAGAGTAGAACGGGGCGAGGCCGCCATTGGGGCGAGGCAGCCAATTTCTTCTTATTCCCACAGCGTTAATTGAAATCGCGCGCCTTTGTAATGTTAGGTCAGTTAGGTTAGTCCGATCTACTTGCCGAACGTTGAGTGTCGTGACTCTCGCAGTTTGTAAAAAGTAGCGCCATTTGTGAAAAACTAATAGCAGAAGGGACATTTTCGTGATTTACGTTTGTTTATCCTTGATGTATAAGTTGTGTAAAAAAAGTTAAGTATTTTCAACAGTAGAATTTTGAGCTTAACACGATGGAATGGTTGGTTTTTTGATATTCAAAATACTTTTTTTCCGTGAAATTTTTGTGGAAAAAAGCACATGTGGGGTGAGGTAGCCAAAAAATGGCAGATGATGCCAAAAAGGCTAAGAAGCGAATTGCTTGTGGTGGCCCTCGATGATGCCGCCCGAAGAAGGTATAAACTCCTTATGAAACCTCGGACAGCAGCAACGAAGATGACATATTAATTTTTCCGATTTTTTCCAATTTTCTGTTTTTCTTTTGAGTTCCATTAAATGTCAGAGGACATTTAACTTTGTTTTTTTATTTTTATACATCATCTTGGACCTAATGAAGAACATATACATTATTATATGTCTGTGTATTAGAACTTTGTGTGCCGCCTAATAACTGCTGAAATGGTTAGCTGCCTCGCCCCACGTTTTTACAGTTGAGCAAAAACATAGCGTCTCTGGAAAACGGTTGTAGAAACTGTAATGGGCGAGCGACGTCTACACGCCAAGAAGTGGCGTCTTGGCTGCCTCGCCCCGTTCTACTCAACTATAATTTTTAGAATCATATGCAGAATTGAAAAATATATATTATCTAAAATCCATGCAACAACCCCATTGTAAAGAGAACTGTTGGGTTTCAACCTGATTCACCTACTGTTGACGATTCTGAATAAAATTTACAGAAACATATTTTTTTCTTGTGGGAAATGCGTGTTAAACTTCATAGGGATTGCGGAACCGTTAAATATCATTTTATTTTCCAACAAAAAGAAACGTCTTTATTTTTGTGTGGATTCTAACAAATTTGGGGGCCATATGCATGAAAATTTGAGAGAAAATAAATTTGGACCACGCTGATATACAATATAATTATAATAATAATAACTAATCAATACATTGTCTTGTTGTCTTACGCATGACCATAAAGACTCTTATCTCTGGAGTCTAGAAGGTGAAACAATCTGCAGCTCGCCTGTAACTACGCATATTCTTCTAGAAACCTAAAATCAATACTAGTCTATAAAAGCCACTCTCCGGGCAAAAATAGTTAGTTCCTGTCGCCCGCTTGTCTCGGTTTTATCGTCGACACTAGATCTTTGTCTATTTCACTATTTTTATTTTAAATGAAGATTGCATTTAATTGAAACATTCTGTTTCTGGCGTTCCTGACAATTTGGACCATCAACGCGTAACAGGCATCCCACAGTGGGCCGGGAGACCCAAAATCTTGGCCAAAAACCAAGTATGGAATTTAAATAAATCAAATTAGGTATTCATTCTTTTGTAGATACTTCAGAGTACTTAAAAAATGATTCTTACCATTATATTTGCCCATTACTATTACACCAAACCCTCGGTTTAAGCACAGTATGAGGAGTTGCCTACAAATAGCCTAGACTCTAAATCGGGGGTCCAAACATAAACAGTCAGGGATGTGCATAATTTCTGTTGGATTTTTCTCCGTAATAAAATTTTTTTGTTTAATTTCGTCCATTTTGTTACCTAATACATATATTAATTTAAACTTTGAAAAACTAGAATAGCAGCAAGCCGTTACATGTAAAAATAATGTTTTTCCTGCTTACTTTAAATATTTGTGAAGGTTTTTGCGGCCTTTGTCTCTCGCTCTCTTAAATAATTCTATCAGAGCAGCCCACAAAACCATATTATTACTTGTTTTTGACGACTTTTTGTTCTGGTATTCATAATTTTTACCCTGAATTGAAAATGTTTAACCATTTGAAAATCTAAACTATAACTAACATAAAAACAATAAAAAGTATGTATAATTACTATTATTTAAGATAATTGTAATTATCTATAATTATTATAATATATTACTTAATAAAGTTGAAATTTAATATAATTTAATTAAAGGAATATATGATAAATAAAAAAGATGACAAATTAATTAATATATAATAAATAACATAGTTTACATAATTAACTATATGGTACATAATGAAATGATGATTTATACAAATACAAATTAGTATTTTATTATTATTTTGTTAGAATCTTAAGTCTCAAAAATTGCAATGCAGTTTAAGAAAGCACATCAATTTTCTAAATTTTCGTCGCCATTTTGTAACCGCCATCTAAATTTGTTTATTTTTTACCAAAGATTCGGAATCAGCGACCCCTAGAACCCCCGATTAAGCACCTTTGGCCCAATCAGTTATCTTTTCTAAAATTTCGCCACCATTTTGAATCCGCCATTTTGAGTTTTAAATCTCTGACAAAAAAATCGTAATCAGCGATCCTGAAAACACCCGAGTAAGCACTTTAAGCCAGCTTGATTAATATTTTTAATTTTTACCGATCTTTCGGGTCTCCCGGCCCACTGTGCGCCATTTTGAATCCGCCGTTTTGAATTTTGCATTTTTTATCCAAAATTTGTAATCATAGACCCCTAAAACCACCGAATAAGCACTTTTAGCCCAATCCATCAACTTTTCTCAACTTTCACCGCCATTCTGAATCCGCCATTTTGAATTTTTAATTTCTAACCAAAAATTTGTAATCAGCGACCCTGAAATTCCCCGCGTAATCGATTAATATCTTTTGTTCGGCTTTTAGATTTGAAAATTAAAAATTTTGAAAATTAAAAAAATATATATCTCGTGGGTTAAAAAATGATAGCGAATTTTCTATATTTTCGGTTTTTTTTCAGTAAACAATAATAAACAATCAAAAACAATTATAAATTTTTAAAAAATGTTCACTGAATTTTGATTTTTTGAAAATGTCAAAAAATAGGCTTTTTTATGGATTTAAATGCCCACATTCCGGAAGAAGTTAAATATTTCGAACCTGACTCCATCTTGCACTAAAAAAATATGTTATTATTTTGCATTTTAGGTAAACCATTTTTTTTCGTTACTTGGGATATTGTGATTTTTTTAAATTGTTAAATAATTATTAAACTGAACTATGAAATTTATCAACTATTCCATTTTTGGTTGAATATTGATATTTTTAATAGAAAATTGATCTTATCCAGTTGAAAATTCGTCATTTTTGTTGAAAAATTATCTTCTTGGTTGAAAATCATATAAAACGTTCTCAAATCATGTAAGATTTTCTGTCAAATCTATTCAAAAAATGAATCCTATAATTTTCTTGAAAATTTGAGCCCCCTAATTATCAGACGTTATTTTTAGTTTTCTTCTGCAATTTTCAACCAAATAATTAAATTCTCAGTTTCAAAAAATAACTCATTTTCACCACAAAAAAAAGGGAAGTTTCAACAAAGCCGTTCCATATTCAACCACAGAGTTGAATTTTCTACTAAAATTATGAATCTTTAATCAAAAGAATTATTTTTTAAGAAAGTAGTTCAACTTTCAACCAAAGAGTTGAATTTTAAACCTAAAAATACAAAATTTTCAATAAAAAATATTATAGTTGATATTTAATTTCAGATAAACAACAATTAAATTTAACCAAAAAAGAAAATATTTTTCAAATTAGAAAAGCGAATTTTTTACAAAACAATTGAGTTTTCTAGCAAATAGTTGATTTTTCTATACCAACTTGTCGAATTTTCAAGCCCAAAGGATGAATTTTCACACAGCAGTCGTATTTAAAAATACTTCAATCAACTCAAACAGCTTAATTTTACACTAAAGAGTTGCATTTTTTACCAGAAGAATTGATTTTCTACCAAAAATACGAATTTTCCAAAAATGCATATATTTCTAAACAAATGGTTGAATTTTCAACCGGGAAGAAGAATTTTCATCCCAACAGTTAAATTTTTAGGCTAAAAAAGATAACTTTTTATGCAAAATGTAAAACTCACATTTTCATTAAATAACAATAATTTTATTACTTAAAAGAGCAAATTTTTAACAAAACAGTTGATTTGTTCACCAAACAGTTGAATTTTCTTTTAACTTGTTGAATTTTCAATACAAAAGGACTGATTTTCCACAAAACAGTCAAATTTTCAACCCAAAAATATGAATTTTCAAGAGTTAGGGAATTTTCGATAAAGTAAAGTTGAAATTAATTTTATTATTATGGTTAAAAATCGGAACTATTCGGTTGAATATCAATCTGTTTTGCTTCAGGATTTAAATCATTTTGTAGAAAATTCATCTTTTTTGGTTGAATTCAACTATTTTTGGTATAAAATTAAAATCCTTTTTGTGGACTGAAATATAATATATTATATTTTTCGTTGAGATTGATCTTTTTTGGTAGAAAATTCAACTACGTAGTTGAGTGGAACTACTTTGTTAAAAATTCATTTATTTGATTGATGATTCATAATTTTAGTTGAAAACCCTTTCTTTTGTTCAAACTTTAATTATTTTGTTGAAAATTATGTTTTCGAGCTGAAAATTAATTGTTTCAAGTGAAAACTTTTTCGTACACGTTTTGATCAAAATTTATTTTCCTTAGTTGAAAATTCAAATATTTATTTGGTTTAAAATTCTTTCATTTTGTTGAAAATTCGAATTTTTTGGGAGAATACAACTTCTTGGTGACTAAATTCATCTTTTTGGTTGGAAATTCCATTAAAAATTCAAATATTTTGTTGAAAATTCATGTACTTTGTTAAAAATTTATTTATTTTGGTAGAAACTTCATCTTAGTGGTGAAAAATTTGAAAATTTTCATTTTTTGTCGAAAATTTATGTTTTTGATAGAAATTTAATCTTCTTGGTTGAAAATTGTACTATTTCGTTGAAAACTAACTTTAATTTTATTGATTTTTTTTACTGAAAGTTTAACTATTCTATTTTTAGTTGAAAATTTATCTGTCTTCGGTGAAAAAAAACTATTTGTTGAACATACGTCTTTTTTGGTAAAAGAGTACTCTCATTAGTTGAAATTTCAACTTTTTGGTTAAAAATTCTATTCTTTGGTTGAAAATTTAACTGTTTTGTTCAAAATATGTTTGCTTTTTGGTTGAACATTTATTTTACTGACTGCAAATAATTCTACTTCATTCTTGGTAAAAAATACATCTTTTTAGATTAAAATTCATGTATTTGGTTGAAAATTATTATTTTTTTATTTTGAAGATTCATCATTTTTGGTTGAAAATTTACCTTTTTTGATAGAAATGTAATCTTTTTAGTTAAAAATTGATCTGGTCAGTAGAAAATGTAACTATTCTATTTTTTTAAAGAATTCATTTATTTAATTGAAAAAAAACTATTTAGTTGAAAATTAGTTTTTTTGTTGATAGAAAATTCATCTTTTGGATTGAAAAATCCACTATTTGGACAAAACTTCATATTTTTGGTTGGAAATTCATCATTTTGATTAAAAAGTAAATTCTCTGGTTGAAAATTCTTTTCTCTTTAGTTTAAAATTAATTTTTTTAACTGCAAATTGAAATATTATATTTTTAGTTTGTAAGTTTATCTTTTTTAGTTTAAAATTGAATTATTTTGTTGTAAATTCATTTTTTTGGTTGAAAATTAATTGTCATTACTGAAAATTTAATTCTTCTATTTTTTGTTAAAAAATCTTTTTCTTTGTATGAAAAACAGAATTTGATGAAAATTCGTGTTTTTTTTTGTTAGAAAAATTATTTTTCTGACATTTTAACTCTTCTAATGTTGGTTTAAAATTGATTTTTTTAGATGAAAATTCATGTACTTGGTTGAAAATCAGTCTTTTTGATAAAAAAATTAATCTTTTCTTACATCTTATGTTACATTTTCAGCTAAAAAAATCATTTATAACCGAAAACCATCCAAAGAAAAAACATGTTTTCAATGAAACAGCTCATTTTTCAACCAAAGAAATTAATTTTTAATTAAAACGACTACTCTTCAAACAAAAAAATTGTAACAAAAGAGTTTAACCTTCATACAAGTAATTTTATTTCCAACCTAGAAGATGAATTTTCAACTAAAATGATAAATATTCAACTGGAATACTTGAATTTTTGAACAAAAAGAATAACATTTCAACAAGAATTTTCAACCAAAATATAGAATAACCAAAAAAGATTTTAATTTAATATAAAAAACAATCAAGAAGATTAATTTTCTAACAAAAAAGACGAATTTTCAACTAAAATTTCAACAAAAAAGATTGAAATTTTAATTTAAAAACTAGCCCTTTTTATGCATTTTACATAAGAACAAATTATTATAAATTATAATTATTATTTTGAACAAAGTGGTTCAAGTTTTACCCAAGTGATTGAATTTTCAATTTAAAGAATATCAATTTTCAGCCAAAAATACTTACGTTTTTAGTTTAAAAATTATTTTTCAACCAAAAAAAGGCATTTTCAACCAAAAAGATAAATTTTCTACCAAAAAATATGAATTCTCAACGAATAATGTAATAGTGGATATTTCAAATAAAAAGTATGAATTTTTAATAAAAATTGTTGAATTTGCAACCAAATAATAAAATTATTCACTACAATTACAGACGTCAGGATGAAGCAACTGTAAGAGAAGAAATATAAATACAAGGCAAATAAATTCCTAACTAAAATAATAACTAGTCCCAAACATCATTTTCAAAATTCCCTAACTTTGCCCCGACCAATTTTTCACTTGCTCTAACCATTAATATTCAAATACCATTTCCAGAGAAAAAGTTAAAAAAAAACTATTTTTTCTTTGAAAGAACAAAAAATTCCAGAACCACGAGAAAAATTCAAGGACTTTTCCAGGTTTTTTCCAGGTGAAAACGAATTCCATGACTTTTTCAGGTTTTCAAGGATTCCCAGGACACTAGACACCCTGAATTAATTCATTTCGTTATTTGGGGCAAAAAAATGAAACCAAAAGTAACCTCTTCATAAAATAAGTAACTTTTCAGTAACCGCGAATCAAAAAAGTAACCCGTTTCGAGCCCTGCTTCTTTTATCATTTAAATTTCCCACCCTTTCCAGTTTGAAGGGTTGCATTTGCCCGCGAAATTTAAACAATGTAATTATTATTAATAAAAATATAAAATACGATTTTTTTAAATCTAATTCAAAATGCTTATAAATCCTCATGAAATTCTCAAAGCACATAAAGGTCGAGCATATTCTCATGCCCTTGTGTCTATTTATCCGTTAGAAAAAGAGGGAAAAAAATGCATTATGCACGCTACAGTGAATGCAAGCGCATGCGCATTATATTATATGTCAGTCATGTCAGTCGCAGTTGAAATTACATCTGATCATCATCTGCTGTTACCACCAAATCTGCAATTCTGCATTCTTGTATATTTAATGTAATGATTTTTATCAAAGTTGCCTGTGATTCTGCTAAACTGTGTGTGAACTACAAGTGTAGACTACTTACAACAAATAATACGTAAATTCATAAGCGTATGGAAAGTGTATTATACTAATGAAGTGAGAGGTTAGTGTTTTTTGCAGTATACAATTATTAAATGTTTACGACCCACAAGATCAGAAGTTACTCAATTCCTGTGACATGTCATAAATTACGAAAAGATCTTCAAATGCATGCCATTTTCAAATCTTTAGCTCAAATGCCATATTTGCAGGTTATGTTCTAATGACAGGAAATATGAAAATGTTTCAAGCTCCACTAATAAACTAATTGTGATCAGATAAATTTCCCGATATCATGTTCTCGAGCAGAGGAAATTATTTTTTCCACTTTTAAGCAAATTTACTCACTTTTGTCAATTTCGAGTGTTATATGAATTAGAATTATGTTCACTCTCGCGATTTCAGAATAGTCAATATTCTTGTTTCAGACAAAAACGTTTTGCGAGCATACATTTTTATGGAAACTCATATCCATAAAATGACTGAAAACAGCTCTAGGAAAAGGGAGTCTTCGAAAAAAGTGAAAATTCCGAATGCTGACTCCGCCCCAATAAGCAAAATCGACGATTTTTGTTTAGACTACATTTTTCAGTTTCTCAACATTTGTGAAAGGGTGCAAATAGAAAGGGGTGCGTAATTTTTTCAAATTTAGATTTACAGGGTTCCTACGAAATCCTAATTTCCTGACTTTTCCCTAACTGTTCTAAACTTTTTTTTAGGCATAAAAACAAGCTTACATCTAGGAGATCAATAATGTTAATGCAAAAAACGTGTTATTTCTACATTTATTTTAAACACTTTTAGTGACATGAAATTTTATACAAGCTCATACACTAATTACTTTGGATATACGTAAAACACATGAATTTTCAACCAAATAAATGAGTTTTTAACTTAAAAACATTCATTTTTAACGTAGAATGAAAAAATTAAAATGTCAGTTAAAATTATTAGTTTTCAACCACGGAAAAATGAATTTTCAAAAATACAATTTAAATTTTCAATCAGTGATGCATCTTTGATAACAAAAAATGAATTCTGAACAAAAAGTGTAACAGTTTTTATATTTCTACCAAAAAATTATTTAATTTTGAACCAGAAAATATTTTTGCGTCGAGCCAAGAAGACAAATTTCCTGGAAAACAGTTGAGTTTTCAACCCAAAAATCTGATTTTTCTATCAAAATAATAGAATTTTCAACACAACAAAAAAAAATTAGTTAAGTTTTTAACTCAAAAACATCAATTTTTAACCAAAAATAGAAAAATTAAAATTTCAGTTAAATTATTAATTTTCAACCACGAAAAAAGAATTTTTCAACAAAATACAAGTTAAATTTTCCATAATTGATGTATCGTCGATAAAAAATTGAATTCTGAACGAAAATTGTAATAGTTGATATTTCTACTAAAAAATATTTTCATTCACAATAAAAAACAGTTGAATTCAGTCAAAAAATGCGAATTTTTAAATGAGACGAATTTTTTTACAAAATAGTTGAGTTTTGAACTAGAAAATATTTAGAGTCAATAAAGAAAAAAATATCAACCAAAATGTTGAATTTTCAATCCAAAAAGACTAATTTACTGCAAAACAGTTGAATTTGCAACCCAAAAATAGGGGTTTTAACAAAAAAGTTGAATTTTCAAAAAAAAAAATGAATTTTCCACCAAAATAAAAAACTAATTTTCAATGAAAAGCACATTTTCAACTTAAATGATGAATTTTATATCAAAAACGACAAATTTTCAACAAAATACAAGCATTTGCAATTAAAAAAGAAATTTTTAACCAAGAATAGAATAGTCAAGTTTTCAGTTATAAAAATAAATTTTCAAACAAAAAAATCAGATTTTTAAAAAAAAATATTTAAATTTTTAACAAAAAAAAAAAAAAAATCATTTTTAACCAACAATAGAAGTCAAATTTTCCCTAAACAATTAATTTTTCACAAGAAAAGAAATGATTATATCATAAATTAAGAAAATTAATTTTCAACTAAAAAACGAATTTTCAACAAAATAGTTAAATTTTCAACCAAAGAAATGAATTTTCAACTAAAATGATGAATCTTCAACTAGATAAATGAATTTTTAACCGAATAGTTCAATTTTCAACCCTAAAGATGATTTTCTACGAAAAAATACCAATTGTCAACAAAATACATGAATTTTCAACTAAATAAGACAGATTTCCGACAAAATAATTAAATTTTCAACCAACAATAGAATAAGTAAATTTTCAGTAAAAAAAAATAATTTCGAGCTAAATAAAATAATTGTTTGTCCGAATAGTTCAATTTTCAAAGAAAAAGATTAAAATTTCTATCAAAAAGGATAAATTTTCCACAAAAAGTGGAATAGGTAAATTTTCAGTTAAAGAAATAATATTTAACTAAAACGATGAATCTTCGACAAAAAATTAATTTTTAACCAAATAGTAGTTTGGTTTTCAACTGAACAAGATCAATTTGCAGTGTAAAAAAAATTAATTTTCAACTAAGGAGCGGAATTTTCAATAAAAAATATGAATCCTCGACAAAAAAGGTGACATTTCAACCAAAAAAGAGTTTAATTTTAAACCAAAAATCGTTAAATTCAAGACACACAGTCGAATTTTCATTAAAATATTTTTATCTTCAACCAAAAAAAAACGGATAAATTTTGAACAAAAAATGGAATAAATTAATTTTCAGTTAAAACGATTGATTTTCAAACGAAAAAAAAGTAATTTCCGACAAAATAGATGAATTTTTAACCAAAAATATGAATCTTAAAAAAAAAAAAATATTTTAGTTTTGAAATCCAAATGAGTTGAATTCACTGTAAATAAAGGTTTTTTAGTTAATAAAGAAAAAACGAGTTTTCTACCAAAGAAAGTCGAATTATCAACACTGAAATATTTATTTACAACCCAAAAAGACAAAGTTTTAACAAAATAGTTTAATTTTTAACCAAAGAGGTCAATTTGCAAACGAGAAGATTCATTTTCTATAAAGAAAGACAAATTTTCTCCACGATACATTAATTTTCAACTAAATAAATGAGTTCTTAATAACAAAAAAATACATTTTGAACTAAATATGAAATAAATGAATTTTCAGTTGAAACAATTTATTTTCAACAATAAAAAAAGAAACAAATTTTCAACAAAATAGATGACTTTTCTGCTAAACAGTTAAAATTTTAATATGAAAATATGAATTTTCAACGCAAAAAACCGATTTTTCAGTAAAACAGTTGAATTTTCAACAAAATAATAATCGCTTCTCAATTTCAGTTTGTAAACGATGGCAGTATGTGAGCAGGCGATCATGGTACACATTTAAAAAATTAGATTACTCTCCAAACAGAGGATGGCCAAGAAGAAGCATGACAGTTCAACTTTTAGACCAAGAAGTAATTCAGCCAGTTTTGGAACGATGCGGACGATTTTTGCAGTCTTTAAATTTGTCCGTAGAAGGCATTAGAAAAATATATCGTTCCGAAAATATAGTCGTTGTTATCGCAGCAAATTGCCAGAAACTAAAAGTTCTCGACATGTCCGTCCTGAGTGTTCCCGCAGAGGCATTTACATTTTTGATTCCTTGCTGTAGGAATTTAAGGAAATTGGTTTTCAGTATCGAAGGAGAATCCAAGGCTTGTGAAGAAACGATCATTAAATTACTGAAAAAGGCGAAAAAACTTAAACATTTTAGCACTGACTTTAATTCTATTCATCTCGACTCGTTCCCTGCTGATACTATCGAGGAAATTATTCTTAACCAATCGATCATTCGAATATCAGAGGTAAGTTACTTTATTTGTTTTTAATTTATTTATATCTCAGGAATTTAACAGAAGCATCTTCTTTTTTCAGCTGAAAACTTTCAGCCAGTTGCACACGCTTATTTTAAACAAATGTAAAAATATCAATGACTACTATCTCGAACTGATATGTTCGCAAATGAAGAACTTGAGAGTTTTTAAGATGTTCGAACTGAAAAGCGTCGAAGGTGACATAGCTCTTACAAGCGAGGGACTGGAAAATATAGGAAAACTACAAAATCTTGAGAAACTTGATGTTCGAGGGAATTACAATATTCTCACAGACGAAGTGATGAGTGAAATAGCTAAGAAATGTAAAAAAATTGCTTTCCTCAACATTTCTCGTAAGTTGCAAATCAGTTTTTATCAAACATTTCTTTAAACAGGGTGGCCGCTGAATCGGAAATTTGATCAATTTTTACAAGAAAAATCCGTCCAATCATATTACATAATGCAATTTAAAAATAAGTTTGATTTACAAGAACTTACAAGGAGATGATCAGAGTTGGGATTTTTTTTAAATCTCATGAATTCCCTACTGAAAGACCATTGAATGACAATTAATTTTCCAACCCATTTTTTGCCAATTTGAAACCGTTTACAAAAAACTTACTTTGGAAAAAATTGAGTTAATTGAAATGTTTATTTATAAAATTATCATGTAAAATTATGTAAATATGACATTTTGCACAATTGGAAAACACCAAATTAACTTTTTTCTTGAATTTTCAATTATTGAAAAATGAATTGAATTTTTCACAATTAAAAATTCAATTCTAAACTGTTAAAAATTAAATGAGAATATAATCAGCATTTCAATAATTAAAAACTAAAAGCGTTTTAAATTTAAAATTTGTGATAAAAAAGTGTTAAGCTAAAAAGTCGAATTTTCTGCACAAAAGTTAGTTTTCAATCCGAAAATATGAATTTTTAACAAAAAAATTTGAATTTTCAACCCAAAAATATGAACTTTCTACACAAAAAGATACATTTTGAAGCAAAAATGGAATACTTACATTTTCAATTTAAAAAATTAATTTTCAACAAAACAGTTAAATTTTCAACCATATGAATTTCGAACTAAAATGATGAATCTTCAACCAAAAAATTAATATTCTACTGAAACGACATATTTTCAAATAAATATATGAATTTTGAAATAAAAATTATAAATTTTTAACCGAAAATAGAGCAGGCAAATTTTCAGTTAGAAAAATAAAGTTCCAAAAAAGAAAACGAATTTTTAACAAAATAGTTAAATTTTTTATCAAAAATAGAATAGTTACATTTTCAGTAGAAAAATGAATTTCCAAACATAAAAAATAAATTTGCAACGAAATAGTTAAATTTTTAGTTAGGAAAAGAAATATTCAACCAAAGAAATGCATTTTTTTGCCAAAAATAGAATAGGTCAATTTTCAGTGAAAAAATTTAATTTTCAGCCAAATTAAATAAATTTCCAAGGAAATAGTTAAACTTTCAACCAAGAAAATGAACTTTTAATCAAATAGTTGGATTTTCAACTGATGAAGATAAATTTTCAGCTAAACATGGAATAGTTAAATTTTCAGTTGAAAAATTAATTAACAGAAGAAAAAAAAATAATGTTTAACAAAGTAGTGCCACTTTCAACTGAGTAGTTGAATTTTCAACCAAAAAAGATTAATTCTCAACAAAAAATATAATAGTTGATATTTCAATCGAAAAAATTATAGTGGAATCCTCAAACAAAACAGATTAATTTTTAAACAAATCGTGCTGACTTTTAGCGAAAAAAAATAAATGTCTACAAAAAAAATGAGTTTAATTTTTAACAATTAGAAAAATACAAAATTCACTTTTATCTTTAACTTTCGACCGTTGAAAAGTAAATTTTCAATTTTCTTCCATTCTTAACTATTGCAAATTGAAGAGAAAGGTGGAACTTGTATATAAAACCAATGTAAAAAATGTTATATTACCATAATTATTATATTAGCATCATATTAACAAATTAATAATTATCCAATTGACTCTGATAGAGAATTTATGAGTTAAAAAAATCTCAACTCTGATTATCTTCTTAAACAATTAAAAAAAAATAAAAGCGTTTGAAATTTGTTGATCAAAAACATTTCAAGTTGATCAGTTGTAAATATAAATTAATGATTTTTTAAATTGAACTGTTGTTCGAGTATTAAAAATTAAACAATTGATTTTACAAGACAATTCTGAACTCATTAAAAATTAAACAATTTACAGATTTGAATGTTAAAAATTGAGCTGTTTAAATTCTGATAGCCTTAGTAGTCAAACAAGTGTAAACGTCCGATTTAAGCTTGATTAATTATTTATTCTCAATTTTAAAATAACTTGAAATTAATTGATCTATAATTTAGCACTTTTATTCAAATAATACCATTCAAATATTGTTTCAATTTAAAATATTCCATTTTTAATCTGAATCAAAACGTTGTTAAGCTTAAATTTTAAAAGTTTAAAATTCAAAGAATTTCACTTTGAGTGTTTTAATTTTAAAGTTCAGTTTTGATGGCTTCAAATAAAAAATATTCAGCTGCGGGAATTCAAATGGTTTAATTTCAATGACTGAAAAAGAAATCTTACAACTCGGGAAATGACCGGGAATTTCTTTCCTCGACTAAAATGGCCACCCTGATTAAACTAATCTTCTTTTTAAATCCGATTTTTTATACCGTACTTGTTTCACAGATAACTACAAATTAACAGACAAAGCCTTTCACGCCCTATCAAATCTAAAACAACTACAGTGCCTGATAATGAACTCAAACGAAATGACGGGAGAACATTTATGGAGACTATATTCCCTAGAAAAGTTGGAGTGTAAATGGTGTCGAAAATTAAAGACTGAAAGCCTAACTTTGTTGGTGGAAATCTCAACAAATTTGAAATTTCTCAATTGTTTCGGTTGCTGTAATATCAACAACGATTTTCTACAAAGTGCTGCATATGCCACTGCAGGTCGAGTGAATGAAACTGTTTTAGAAATGTGTACTTTAGAAACTTCCATGGACATTGACAACTTTCAAAATAGATCACCGCTTTTAAGAATAGACAATTCTCCAACATTTTTTGAGCAGGATCTTATGATTGATTTTCAGTCGGAAGTTATTGACTGCAAGGATCACGAATCAGACAATGATTCGGATTCTGATGAGTATTACGAATTAGAAAGTTGATGATTCAGATTATTAATGTTAAACCAAGTACCTTCGTCAATTCCTTTCTGTATGTGATTACGCCATGAAACGCAAGACTTTTTATTTAAGACTTTCAACGTTTTCGTTATATTACGCTAGATATTTTTAAGCATGCATTTTTAATTTAAAAAAAAACATTACAAGAAAAAGAGTATTATTCATTTCCTGTATTTAGAAAATCCAATCCATGTAGATTTTATTTGTAGACTTCTATTTTAAAATTTTCGGTTTCGTGAAGTTATTGAAAATGTGAACCGGAAATGACAGTGAATTTTTTTTTTTGACTGGGAAATTTTCAAATTTTTTGAAGAAAAATCTATGCAATCACTTCAAATATCACGCATTCCATTTCACAATATAATCCCATTTAAGATAAGTTCGACAATGTGTAATTTTTAGTTAATTAATGTTAATTAGTAGAAAGAGTGCAATTTTTTAATTGATATTTTTTTGCTGAGCTGGCAGGGAGGAAATATTGATTTTCAATTTTTTCTAAATTGGAAGACGAAAATTTTTGTATTTAAATATTTGTATACAGTTGGAAAGAACGAAATTTTGGTTATTTTTTTCTGAATTGGAAAAGGCAAATTTTTTATTTTTCAAACAAACTAATTAATTTAATAAATACTTTTTTGTTTGATAATGATATAATAAATTTATATTTTAGATTAATCCAAAAAATTCGATATGGCAGGCCTATTATTAACTTTAAAAAAATGTGTGACAGCATAATAATTTATTCCGTTGCAGGCCCAAAAAATGTCCTTCCGCCAATTCAACACACATCAAAGACTAAAATTTCCTCGTTTATCAATACAAATTCTAAAAAATGGCCTCTTAATTCATAAAAAATTGAAAACCCAAAATTTCTTCCCTAACAACTCATAAAAATGTTACAAAATTTCGATTGTTATTATTGTTACAAATGAAAAAAATCCCTCTTCCAATTCAGAAAAAAATTGAAAATGAAAAACTCAAAAATGGTAAAAAGAAAAAATGGCCTCTAGCAATTCATAAAAATTAAATGATTAAAATTTTCTCCCTTACAACTAAATAAAAATTATCCTCTTCAATTCAGAAGAAATTAACCAAAATTCAATCCCTTTCAACTCAATAAAAATGTTAATAAAAAATTATCTTTTCAATTCACGAAATATAAAAACAACCATTTTCTTCTTGGCAAATCGAAAAGAAAATATGTAAATTACAAAATGTCGCTATGCCAATTCAGCAAAGATTGAAAACCAAAATGCCCTCGTTTCAAACTCAATAAAAATGTTAAGTTTCTCTTCCGATTCGGTAAAAATTAAACACTACCATTTCTTCCCTTTCTTTTAAAATAATAAAACTTTAAAAAACATTATGTTAATAATTTTTCTTCTTTATTTCTCTATAATATAAATTTATTTTTCAACTAAAAAAAATGATCTGTTTTAAGAGTTTTCATTTCAATAACCGTGAAAAATTTTTTCGAAACGTGAAAATACCGGGAATTTTTATCCTCGATTAAAACGTCCACCCTATTATCCCATTTCAAACACTTTAAATTGCAAATTATTTTAAAAAAATGTTAATGAAAATTCTATTTTTCTATTATCGGAAGATTCCACATAAGATTCTGTTAAATAAATTAATTTAAAAAATCAACAAAATAGTTAAATTTTAACTAAACAAATGAATCTTCAACCAAAAAATAATTTTTTAACAAACTAGTTCAACATTCACCCTCGTAGTTGAATGTTCAATTCGAAAAGATCAATTTTGCACAAAATAGTTCAAATTGCAACCAAAGAATTATGAATTTTCAACTGAAATTATGAATCTTAAACTGGAAAGCATAATTAAATTTTCCGTGAAAAAATTAATTTTCAACTAAAAAACAACTCATTTTAAAAAAAAGAGATGAATTTTTAAATAAACTTTCGAATCTTCAACAAAAAATGATTTTTTAACAAAGTGGTTCAGCCTTCAAACAAGTAGTTCAATTTTCAATCAAAAAATATTAATTTTCAACGAATAATATAATAGTAGATATTTCAACCATAAAAGATGAATTTTTAATAAAACAGTTGAAACCGTAACCAAAGAAAATTAATTTTCAACCAAACAGTTGAATTTTTATTAAAAAAAAAAAGATTAAATTTATGCTACATCTACAACAGATAAATTTTCAAACAAGAAAGATTCCAGTTGAATTTGCAACACCAAAATATGAATTTTCGGCAAAAATTTAATTTTCTACCAAAAATACAATGAATTATTATTTTGTTGTCATACTTAGTTTATCATTTAAAGTTAATAATAGGCCCGCCCAATTTTTTGTATTCTTCTAAAATGTAAATTTATTTTTCAATATAATAAAAAAATGGTCAGTTTTTATGAGTTCGAATTTTTTAATTTCAATAACAGTGAAAAACTTTTGCGAATCGGAAAATGACCGGGAATTTGTATACTTCATTAAACGGTAATCCTATAGTTCCATTTTAAACACTTTAAATTACAAATTATTATTTTTTTAACTTTTATGAAAATTCTGTTTTTGAATAAACTATCGCAAGATTTTCGATGATAATAATTACTCATTTTTAGGGACTGGAAAATCCCGAAAAATAAAATTACCGAATCAACAAGATTTTTTAAATTGTTTTTTAATCAATGTTATTTATTTATTAAAAATACAATAATGAAATATTTTGAAAAAAGAAAATTTTTTACAATGTTTAATGCATTTTCAAATATCATTGGTTGAATTTAAAATAATCGTAATTGAAAAAAAATTTGCAATGCAAGTTTTTTTTTAAAACGTCGGATACTTTATAATTCGGGAATTTTCAAATTCGCTAATATTATACATTTTTATGTTTCGGGAATTTTCAGGACTGAAAAATTTGAAAATTCCCGAATAATAAGAGACGATTGAAAAATGAAAAAAATAAAATTCCCTATACTGTAAAATTCACGAAATCATAAAAATGCCGAAAGATAAAAACCCCGAATTTGAAAATTCCTGAATAATAAAATTCCGGGCAATTTATATTATTACAGAATTTGAAAATTCTCTAATTCAAGCAAGTAAGAAATTGTTTTTTAATAAATATTCTTTACTTATTAAAAATACGATAATCTAATACTTTTTTCAAAGAAAACATTTTTTAATGTTTAAAGTTTTTTAAAACTACTGTTTGAATTTATAATAACAATAATTGTATAAAGACTGTATTAAAAAATTAATTTAAAAATAAATGCACTCCAGAAATATATTTTTTTTTCAATTATTGTTATTTCAAGTTCAAACAATAATTTAAAAAAATAACTTTAAACCTAAAAAAACTTTCTTTGATACAATTATTTGATTATTTTATTTTTAATAATTTATATTTCGGGAATATTTGGGACTTTTATTTTTCTGGAGTTTTCAGTTGTCCCAATTATTAAGCACTAATTATTAATAACTAACGTATTAATGAACAAATTCTTAATTTTTTGCGAACATAAGTCGTCCTTGAAGTCTTTGAAATCTTTGTTAAATCTTTTGGAATCTTTTTAAATTTTTGTTTAATATTTGACATCTTTGTGGAATTTTTAAAAAATTTTATGAAATATTTAGAATATTTGTGAAAGCTTTCTTTAATCTTTGTTTGTGAAATCTTTTGTGTTCGTTTAAAATCATTGAAATCTTCTCAAGTTTTTTTAAACCTTTTGAAATAGTTTAACATCTTTGAAATATTTATGAAATTTTTCGCATTCGTTTGAAATCGCTAAAATATTTAAAATCGTTTAAAATCTTTGCAATGTTTTGAAATATAGTGTGCTGTACCATTTTTGAAAGCTTTGGAATTCTTGCATTCTTTTGAAATCTTTGAAATATATGTGAATATTTCTGCAATCTTTTGTATTCACAGGGCTCGGAAGTGCTTAAAAAAATAATAAAATAGTAACCATACTTCTCTCAAAAAAGTAATAGAGAAGTAACAATAATGTAGCAAAAAAGGAACAAAAAAAAAGATTTTTTACCAAAGAAGACAAAGTTTCCACAAAAATTATGAATCTTCAACCAAAAAAATAAAAAAGTAGTTCAAGTTTGAAGAAAATGGTTAAATTTTTCTGACTAAAAAGATTGACTGTTAACGAAAAAAGTAGTAGTTAATATAAAATCCAAAAAAGATTTCAATTTATTATAAAAAAAAGTAGAATTTACAAAAAACTTGAATTTCCAACCAGTAAATATGGATTGTCGACAAAAAAGTTATCTGCAAACAAATAGTTAAATTTTATACGGATACAGGGGAATCTTTAACCGAAAAAGACGAATTTTCAACAAAATAAGTACATTTCTAACCAAAAAGATGAATTTTCAAATAAAATTATGCATTTTTAGAGAAAAGATTGATTTTCAATCGAAAAGATTAATTTTCTACCGAAAATCATGAATTATCAACTAAAATGATGAAGTTTCAACAACAAAAATTAAGTTTTAATAAAAAGTGTTCAACTTTTAACCGAATTTCAACCAAAGAAGATAAATTCTCATCGAAAACTATAATATATAGTACGACATTTCAACAAAAAAGATTTAAATTTCAACTTAAAAACAGCAATTTTAGCTATAAATTGTAATTTTAATCAGGATTCATAATAATTCAAATGATAAGCCTTTTTATACGTTTTACATACGACCTAATTATTATTTTATTGTTATTTTCTAATTTTCTTGGCTTTAAAGTGCCAAATTTACTGAAAATTTTTCGTTTTTACATTTTTCACAAGTTTTTAAATAATACGATACGATTAATGACTTAATTCATTTCTTCATTTCATGCAAAAAATGTAACCAAAAGTAATCTTTTCATGAAATAAGTAACTTTTTAGTGACCGCGTTTAAAAGTTAATATTTATTTAAAATGTAATTTAATTAAAATGTGTTTAATCTGTGTAAAATTTTAGAAATCTGGTTAACTATAAACTTTTTAAAATCTTTTAAATCTTTTGAAGGTTTTAAAATCTTTGGAAATGTTCGAAATCTTTATAAGAGACTAAAAGATTTAAATAACTTTCGCCTTTCCATAAAATACTTGTTTTAAAAGAAAAAAAAATTTATTCAAGGTTTTCATGCAAAATTCAAGGAGATTTCCGTAGGATTTTAAGGTTCAATAAAAATTCAAGGAGAATTCCAGGTTTTCAAGGTCGCAGGACGCCCTTCTACTTATTAATTTTTAATGCGGAATTTGTGTGCTGCGCCAGTCGTCACTTTCGCTGAACTAATTTTCTGATTTACCAACACAATTGTCCCGGCTTCTTCCAGAACTTGGAAGCATTCGCGAGCCTTTCTTACGCTTTTTCTAGTTCATGCTTCAACTTTGTAGGCAAAATTGCGTTGTTTGTGTTACAATGCTCCAAAGGAGAAGTAAAATAAATTCGGTTGAAAAAGTGAAGGTTACTGTAATTCTTGCATAGTTACATTTCAAATTGGAAGGTACTAGTATTGATGCAATGGAGGCGAGGAATAAAGTTGAAAAAATAAATACCAGAGATGATACCGATGATATTAATCATACATCAATAGGACACCTACCCGATTTTTGTTTAGATCAAATATTTCAAAACCTCAGTATATATGAAAGAATACGAATTGAGAGGGGTAAGTAAATAATATTTATGATAATTAAACGTTTAAACTGTTGAGATTTCAAAGCGTTAATAGTCATAAAACTAATTTTTAAAGCACATTTATGAAATTTAAAATTTAAAAACAGTGTTAATTCTCGGTTGTGAAATTCTGAATGTATGCTATTAGAAATAAAAAATTTTAATTTTCATGCTGTTGTTAATGAAAAATTCCAAATTTTCTGCTGTTCTATTTTAGACTGAAATGTTTAAATTCCGTACAATTGCAAAATTAATGTTTCAATATCAAGCCTCTGACTCACTTTAGAGATAAAAAAATAATGTAAATAGTGTCGAAAATTTGAAAAAATAGTGTAAAAATTGTGTCATAAAATTTTGCAAGTATTACACTTACGTGTAGTCCGAATTTGAAAATGTATGGTCCAAAATAGAATGCAATAGAAAATTAACTTTATTTTTTAAGTTGAAAATTTAATTTATTAAAAATGTGTTGTTTTCCGTAGAAAATTCAACTCCTTGGTTGAAACTTTCTTAAAAGTGAATTTCTTTGGTTGAAGATTCATGATTTTTTAGTTGAAAATTCGTTTTTCTTTGGTTGAAATATAATTTTTTGACTAAAAATTTAATTGTCTTGTTGAGCAAATTTTGTTCAACAATTTGATTGAAATTTTTGTTCATTCTTGAGTAACAATTTTTTTGGGATGAAAATTCAACTATTTCGTTTAACATTAATATTTTTGGTTTGAAAATTCTGTAGAAATTGAACTTTATTTTTGGATAAAAATTCAACTGTCTGGTTAAAAATGAATCTGCT
>CAKNXH010062685.1:56393-85734 GCA_932178445.1 Andricus quercusramuli
ACTACATGCTTATTTTTAATAATTTTTCAAGTTTTTTTCATCTTTGAGTAATAATTCAACATTCCAGTGTGTTCTGCATAAAATTTGGAGTGCCGGTATGATTATCACTATTTCAGAATTCAATATTTTATGTGTTTATTTATTTCCTAAAGTCTAAATTTCCTCTTAAGGTGCCAATAACTGGTGCTCTTACCCTACATTTTCGACAGAAATTTAATTTTCTACCAAAACAGTTGAATTTTCACTGACCATTATTATTCAAAGACCAGAATCTTAATCTTCTAATATTAACATAAAAAAATTTTATAAACGGGCTAAACAAATTTCAAATTAAAATGTGAAAATTCAAAATTTATTATCTTTAACAGTTCTTTAAAGTGGCTCTTATAGAAATTCCCCGACTTTTACAAGATTTTGTTCAAAATCCCTGACTTTTCCTTACCAATAAACTTCCCTGACTTTTTTTCCTAATTTCCAGGGTATCCCTCACCTACGGCCACCTTGTTTTCTTGAAGAGTTTAAAGTGTAAGAATTTTAACCAATTTATTTTTTTTTTTTTCAATTTTTATCTATATGCCAATTCGCCATTTTTATAATTATCGGCCTTGGACTGATTTGATACAGTTACAACAGTGTCAATAATAGCATACATTTTTTTAAATAGTAGCAACGTTGTGTCATCAAATTTTTTAAATATTAAATTGAGAGGTTAACTATTTTTTAAATCTGGTATACAATAAATCCCCCATAAAATTCCACGAAATTCTTTAGAATCCATTGAAACCCGTAGAATTTCTTTGGAATCTTATAATTTATTTTGAAATCCTATTAATCCCTTAAATATGATGAAATTCTTTGTAATCTTTTAATTCCCTAAAATGATAAGAAAGATCTAGAAGTCCTTTGAAATTTCATCTCATTTTTTTTCATTTCATTTTCAATATCATTGATATCCTGGATACCTTTTCAAAATTCTTTGCAATTTTCCGAAATCCTATGGAATTATTTGAAAACCCATAACAAAATTAAAATCACCAGTAAAACATCTTGAAATCTGTAATATCTTTCAAAATCCCTGCATAGATGATGAAATCTTTAAAATCCCATAAAATCGCATACAATAGGATAAAGCCCCTTTTAAATCCCTTGAAGTATTTTATATTACCCTGAAAACTTTGAAATCCCTTAAATTCTGTTGAAATCTCTAAAAAAAACTCTCAAGTTTTTTTAAATCTCTTCAGATCTTATAAGTTCCTTATAATCTTATGGATTAATTCTTTGAAATCCCATGAAATTCCTCGGCATCATTTAAAAAAAAAACTATATTCTTTAAAATCCTTTGAGATTTTTGAAATCTTTTAAAACTTGCGAAAAAACCCGTATAACATTTTAAAATATTTCATGTCTTTTAAAATTCCTGTATAAATATTTAAATCTTTGGAAGCCTTTGAGACCCCAAAGTTCTTTAGGAATTCTTTGAAATTCCTTCAAATCCGTTGCAATCTTGGAACTCCTTTCTTAGTTTTCTAAAAATCTCTTGGAATCTTGTAAAATACCCTAAAGTCTCTTAAAAATTTCTTCAATAATTTTGAAAACTTTGAAATCCTCTGAAATCAGATGAAACTTCTTCAAATCCCTTACAATTTTGTAAATACCGTAAAAATTCCTTGAAATTTTTGAAATCTTTTTAAACTTCTGGAATCTTAGGAAATAATTTGAAATTTTAAAACAAATTCCTAATGTCTTGAAACAATTTTTTGAAATTTCCTAAAATCCGTTGAAATCTCTGGAAAACTCATAAGTATTTTAAATCTCCTTAAATCTATGGAAATTCCTTATAATCTTATGGCATCTTTTAATTTCTTTTTGAAATCCTATGAATCCTTCAAATATTATAAAATTCGTTAACATCCCTTAGCATGTGTTAAATACCGTAAAAATTCCTTAAAAACTTCTTAATCTTTTAAATCCTCCGAAATCTTACGAAATCAATGGAAATTGCATAGAAAATTTTAAATCTCATGAAATTTTCTATAATCCTACGAAATTCTCTAAAATCTCATGAAAATCCTCAGAATCCATGAAAAAAAAACTATATTCTTTAAAATCATTTGGAAAATTTGGAATCCCATAAATCTTGTGAAATTCCGTATAAAATCTTAAAATCTTTAATATCTTTTAAAATTCCTTTATAAATGTTTAAATTTTCGAAATTCTTTAAGTGCCCAAAGTTCTTTAGAAATTCTTAGTAATTCCCTAAAAATCCTTTGAAATCCTTTGGTATCATCGATACCCCGCAAATTATCTTGAAATGTGTAATATTCTCTTAAAAACTTCTTCAATAATTTTAAAAACTTTGAAACCCTCTGAAATTAGATGAGACATTAAAATCCTTTGAGATGTTTTAAATCCCTTAAATCTTATGAAATCCCGTATAACATTTGAAAATATTTAACATCTTTAAAAATTCCTTTATAAATGCTTAAATCTTTGAAATCCTTTGAGACCTCAAAGTTCTTCAAAAGTACTTTAAAACTCCCTAAAATTCTTTGAGATTTTCGATACATTTTTTTCAATTCTTGAAATTTCTTGGAACCTTGCCAAACACCTTAAAATCCTTCAAATCCTTTGAAATTCATTGAAATTTTGTAAATCTTAAAATCTCTCTTAAAATGTCTTCAAAAATTTTGTACACTGAAATCCTCTAAAATCATCTGGAACTTGAAATCCCTTGAAGTCTTGGAAATTCTATCAAGTCCCTTAGAATCTTTTAAACTTTTCTATAAGTTTTAAAACCCCTCTAAAATACTTTGAAATCACTGAAATCAGTTCAAATCTTTTGGAATCTGTAGAAATCTTGTGAAATTTCAATTTTTCTGATGTCGAATATTTTATTATATCCAGTCAAGGGAAGAAGTTTGAAAATGTGTTTAAGGGCAAAGTGAAAAAATAGTTACTTCGTTAAAAAAAAAGTGTTAAGAGTGTGAATAGTCGAGGCCTGTAATTAATATTTTACTCTGCACGAGTCTTAACTGTTAGAAGAAGATTTAACCTTTTTTTATCTCATGCTGCTAAAACCAATTCCATTTATTTTATCACATAATGCGAAAATTGTTTCGTTCAATTTTTTTTTCGTATCTCGGATTTTCATACGTGAAATCAAATTTTTATTTCTCCTTTTTGAAACGAAGCAGAGAAATCTTGAAAAATGCAAAAGTCCTAATATTTAAATTTTCTAAATTGCAGTCTGTAAACGTTGGCAACAAGTGAGTAAAGACTCATGGTACACAATCACAAAATTAGACTCTATTCTTCCATATATTGAAAGTATAGGAAGAGTAGAAAGAAGTTTAACCACTGATCGTTATATCTTAAGACAAGTTTTAAATCGCTGTGGCAAATACTTGCTATCACTCGATTTGCGGAAAGAGGAAGAATCCCGACTTTATGGAGAAGTTACGGTGCCCGTTATTATTTCTGAAACTTGTCACAAACTTCAAGCTCTCAACCTCTCATGTTATGTAATAGAGGCGAAATCATTTTTAAGTATGATTCCCGTATGTGGAAATTTAACGAAAATCCTTTTTGCCCTCTTGGGCGATGCCCACGATTGCGAAGAAGCAATTATTCAATTATTGAGAAAGACGAGGAAACTGAAACACTTTTGGACTCATTATGTTGTAGTTCACTTCGATTCTTTTCCTGATAGTATGGAGGAAATCAGACTAGATGGTTGCACTATTAAATCTTCTCCAAATGTAAGTAATTTTCATTAATCAATACAAACAATTTTTTTCAAGTATGTGTAATTTTGCAAACTTTATAGCTCAAAATGCTCTCAAAACGAGGGAAATTGGGTGATTTTTCGCGAAATAGATGAATAAATTCTATTGAATAAAACTAGCGCTTAAAATTTAAAGTCGAAATATCTTGCATTTCGAACAAAACAGTTGAATGTTGACCCAAAAAGATTATTTTTCAACTAAACAGTTGAATTTTGTAAAAAAAAAAAATTAATTTGGACCAAACAGTTGCATTTACAACCAAATAGTTGAATTTAAAAGCAAAATAGACGAAATTTCAGCAAAATAGTTTGTTTTTTAATCAAATAGTTGAATTTTCAACAAAATAATTGAATTCCCTACTAAGATAGTTGAATTTTCAAGCCAAAAAGACAAATTTTTTAGGAAGTAGTTAAAATTTCAACCTGAAAAAGTTAAATATTCGACAAAAAAGTTCATTTTTCAACCAAGAAAGATTCATTTTTATCCAAGAATTGTGACTTATCTACCAAAAAGATAAATTTTCCATCCAAAGGACGAATTTTCAACAAAATAGTAGAATTTTCAACAAAATAAATCAAATTTAAACAAAATAGTTTAATTTCCAACAAAATAGTTGCATTTTTAACCTACAACGATGAATTTTCAACCAAATAGCTGAAGGTCCAACTATAACAGATAAATTTTTAACCAAGAATATTAATATTCTGTTAAAAAAATGTTTTTAAAAAAATACATCAATTTTCAGCTAAATAAATGATTTTTCAACTAAAAAATGTAAATTTTCAACGAAAATTATGCTTCTTCAAATTTAAATAGTTAAATTTTTAATTAAAAAAAATAATTTATTTTAAATCAAAAGCAGTTTAATTCAACCAAAGAAATTACTTTTGAAAAATAGTTTAAGCTTTACACAAGTAGTTGAATTTTCAATTAAAAAGATCAATTTTCATCAAAAAATGGAAAAGTTAGATTTTTAGTTTTAAAAATTAATTTTTACCCGCAAAAACAAGTTTTCAACAAAATATTTAAACTTTTAACCGAAGAGATGAATCCTCAACAAACAAACAAATTATTTTCTAACAAAGTAGTTCAATTTTCACCTATGTCGTTTAATAGTTGCATTTTCAGATGAAAACATTAATTTCTAACCAAAAAAAACATACGATTTTTTAGCAAAATATTTAAACTTTTAAACAAAGAGATAAAACTTCAAACAGAAAAGTTATTTTAACAATGTATTTGAACCAAAAAAGATGAAGTCTCAATGTTGTAGTTGATATTTCAATCAAAAAAGAGTTTTATTTTTTAAATAAAAAAACTGAATTCGACCAAAAGGATGAATTTTCAAGAAAATAGTTAAATTTGTAACTAGAGATGAATTTTTAATCAGAAAGATTAATTTTGTAAAAAGGAAGAAAATTTTTCAACAAAATATATGAAGTTTCATTTAAAAAGTTTCAATTTACAGTTTAAAGAAATAATTTTGTACCAAAAAAGCGAACTTCTAACAAAATAGTTAAATTTGCAACAGAGACTTGAATTTTTAACTCAAAAACATGATTTATAATGTGAAAAATGTAATACACACTTGATATTTCCACCAAAAAATATTTTTATTTTAATCCGAAAGCAGTTGAATTCAACAAAAAAAATGTCGAATTTTTCAATCTTTCAAACATGTAGTTCAATTTAATAAAAAAAGATGAATCTTCAACCGAGAAAATTAATTTTCTACCAAAAAAGACGGATTTGCAACATAATTCATACATTTTTAACCAAATTGAATTTTTAGCTAAAAGCGATCAATTTTCAACCAAAAAAGAAATATTTAAATTTTCAGTTAAAATAATAAATTTACAAAAAAAAAAGATTTTTCAATAAAATAGTTCAATGTTAATCCAATGAAATTAATGTTTAACAAAATAGTTAAACTTTCAACCAAGTAGTTGAATTTTCAACTGAAAGCGATCGATTTCAGCCAACAATGGACAAGTTAAATTTTCAGTTAAGAAAATTAATAATTTCAACTAAAAAAAAAAAAACAATTTTCAACAAATTGGTTTAATCTTCAACCAAATAATAGAATTATTAACCGAAAGAAATGAATTCTGAACCAAAAAGGGTTGGATTTTCTTATTGGGTTCCATTCATTCAGTTGGAATTTAAGCAAAAAAAAAAAGAGAAAGAGGGGAAGTTTTTTTAAAATAGGGGGTTTAAGAGGAATTATTTTCAAAACGGGGAAAAGAGGGAAATTGGAGAAAGAGTGCGAAATCTGCTTTTATAAAATTCTTTATCCTCTCTGAGCCATAAGAGATATTTAATCTTTTTCAAAATTATATTCCAATCTTTATTTTTTCTTTAGACAACTAATTTCAACAACTTGCACACACTTGTTCTGAGAAAGCCTAAAAATTTCGACGATGCCTCTCTCGAGATGATATCCGGAATGAGTAATTTAAAATCACTGAAGCTGAGTTTTATACGCAGCAAAAGTCAAGTTACAAGTAACGGAATGAGGCACCTAAGCAACCTAAAAAATCTCGAAAAACTAGATATTCGTGGAAATCGCCATTCTTTTACAGATGAAGTGATGAAGGAAATAGCTGACAACTGCAGAAAAATAGTTTTCCTCAATATATCACGTAAGTGAAGTTTTAATTTTCTTAATTTTGGGGGCCGTCCAAAAACTACGTTGCCAATTTACCAAGTACCGTGACCTCAAATTCTCTCAAAAAGTGGAAAATATGGTGATTTTCATGAAAACAGGGGAATAATTGGGGTATAAATTCTTTCAAATAAGACTAATGCAAATATCATATTGAATTCAATATGAAACAATTTAAATTCCTAAGATTTGACGTCGAACTATATCGAATTTAAAAAATATTTTCTACCAAAAGATATTAATTTTCAATCCTGAAAGATGAATTTTCAACAATAACCAAAATTAATTTGTAACGAAGCAATTGCATTAACAACCAAATAGTTGAAGTTTGAAGCAAAAAAAGAATTGTCACAAAATAGTTGAAACATTTCTACTGGGATGTGAATTTTCAATCAAATCGTCGAAGTTTCAAACAAAAAGCATTAAAATTCAACCAAAAAAAGATGAATTTTAAACCAAATAGTTCGATTTTCAATGAGAAAAGATATTTTTTGAATCAAAAACGGAACTATCCGATAAAAAAACTTAATTATCAACAAGAAAAAAAAACGATTTTCCAACCAATTGAATTCAACCAAAAAAGACGTTTTTTCTATCAAAATAGTTGAATCCTCAAACAAAACAGATTACTTTTCAACCGAGAATTTTAATTTTCTACTAGAAAAGTCGAATTTGCAGTCAAACAGCATTTTCGCTTAAAAATGTAAGTTTAGAACCAAAAGGGTAATCGTTACAGTTTCAGTTAACCAAATTAATTTTAAACTAAAAAAGAAAAATAATTTTCAACAAAATAGTCCAATTTTAAAACAAGAAGATGAAATTTCATCTCAAATCATAATTCTTCACCGAAAAAAATAAATGTTTAATATAGTGGTACAACTATCAACTAAGTAATTGAATTTTTATCCAAAAAAGGTAATTTTTAACCAAATATTTACATTTCTCACCAAAGACATTAATTTTCTACTAAAAAAAAAAAAAAAAAAAAAATTGTAAACCAAATTGTTGAATTTTTTATGTCAAAAAGGCCAATTATCTACAAAGTAGTTGAACTATCAACCCGAAAATATGAATTTTCAACAAAAAAAGTTTATTTTCAACAAAAAAAGTTGACTTTTAACCAAATAGTTTAATTTTCAACCAAATTGTTGCATTTTCAAGCCCAAAATGAAAATTTTCTACAGAACAGTTCAATTTTCAACCGGAAAATATGAATTTTAACTAAAATGATTAATCTAGAACCAAAAAAAGAAACTTTTTTAAAAGTAATTTAACTTTGAATCAAATAGTTGAGTTTTCAGCCAAACAAGAGAAATTTTCAACAAATTAGTTGAATCCTTAACCAAAGCAGATTAAATTTTAATCAAAAATTTAGATTTTTATCCGAAAAAAGGATGAATTTTCAACCAAGAAGATTAATTTTCTACCAGAAAAGACGAATTTTCAACAAAATACATGAATATTCAGCGAAATAGTTGAATTTGCAACTAAAAAAAGAAAATCCGATTAATATAAATTTTGAACTAAATTTGGAATTGATTCAGTTTCAGTTTAAAAAATTAATTCACAACTAAAAAACGAATTTTCAACAAAATAGTTCAATTTTCAACCAAGGAGATGAATTTTCAACTCAAATGATGTACATTAAACAGAAAAAAGGAATATTAAACAAAGGAGTTCAACTATCAACCAAGCAGTTGAATTTTCAATCAAACAAGATTAATTCCGAACCAAAAATATAATAGTAGACTTTTTAATCAAAAATAACTGGATTTCCTTATTGGGTTCTATTAATTCAGTTTTCATTTAAGTAAAAAACGAGAAAAAGGGGAAGTTTCTTGAAAACAGGGGAAAAAGAATTCTTGAAAAAAAGAGGAAAAAGTGTGAAGTCTGAAATATGAAAGTGATTTTCAAACTTATTTTATTACTATTAAACTGTCCTGCAAAACAAATTTAGCAAAATTCACCAACTTTGTTCAAATTTATCATCAGGAAAGAGCAGCTATTTTCACTCTATTTTCCTATTTCAGATAATCATTTGACGGAGAGAGGCATTTCGGAACTATGGAAATTAAAGGAACTTCGCTACTTAACAATGCGAGACTTAACCGGAGTAAGAGGTGAAAATCTTTGGAAATTAAGTGCTCTAGAAATTTTGAATTGCAGTTACTGTTACGACATTAAAACTGAAAACTTATGTACTTTGGTTGAACGGTCGGTGGATCTTAAAAAGGTCGTCTGTTTAGGTTGCAATATCGGTACTAATCTCTTAGAAGTTGCTGCGGATGCAACAGCACGTCGAGGAAATGAGACTGTTTTAAATATTTGTTTTGATTTCCCAATATCACCTAAAGAGGTTGCTGAAATTGTGAATAAATCCCCAAGATTGAGAATATACAGTTATAATATAACTTTAGAAACAAAGCATGAAACTGAGAATTGCGATGGTCGTTTTAAGGACGATGAGTGGTATGATAGTATGTCTATGGAATATGATATGACAGATGTTGATACTGATGATGCCACTGATACTGAAAATGAAGTTGAATCTGATGCTGATTCCTTATCATCAGTCGCAGATGAGAGTGAGTACGAAGATGAATCTGAAAATGTCGAAATTTCTGAAAACGAAGATCTATCTGAAAACGAAATTGAATCTGAGGAATAGACATCAGCCTATGTGAATATTATTGTTGATCAATGATTGTATATGATAGTGAGCATTACTATTTATTATATATTTTAATTGTATTTTGTCTTTAACGATTCATTTATCCAAACGTGATTAAATTAAGGCCAAATTTTAAAACCACTTTTGCTTCCTTTATTCGAACTTAACAATTTGAAATAGGAATTTTTTTCAGTTAAGGAGAACACCGTTTTGTTTTGAGTTGTATACCTATATTTAAATTAAAAAGCATAAAACTTAAAATTGCTAATTATTAACAAACAAAATAAAAGCAGGGTGTGTCATTCAAGTATATCGCATTTTTTAAAACAAACGCCACGAAATGTGAATACAATTTCGAGAGTTTATTATAAATAATGTTTTTTTTTCAGTTTGCGTGTTTTTTTTGTAAATATTTAAATGTGTAAAAATAGTGAATTTGTTTCTAAGTCCATCAATTTGAATGATAGTTGAAACAATTTTTTATTTTACCTTATACTAAAAAGCTTAAAAGTCAGTGTATATTTAAAATACTAATATTTTGAAAGAAGTTATTTTGCAGCTGAGTAGAAGCCCTGTAAAAACAGGAAAAATAAGGAGATTTTTTTTACAAAAATAGGGAAATATGTTTTTTTAAGTAAAATTAATGTGAATACTATATTAAATTCAATTTAAAACACTTCAAATTTCGAAAATATTGCATTTTCAATAAGAATGATGAATTTTTAACAAAATAGTGGAATTTCGAACAAAAAATATTTATTATCGACCAAAGAAGACGAATTTTCTACAAAACACATGAATTTCTAACCGAATCGTTGAATTTTCAACCAAAAACAATTTTAATTTAAGTTAAAAGCAGTTGAACTCAACCAAAAAGATGAATTTTCAATAAACAGTTTATTCCTCAACAAAATAGAATAATTTTCAACCAAACAGTAGAATTTTTAACAGAAAAAGATACATTTTTCACCAAAAAGGACGAATTAAAAAAAAAACATGAATTTACAACTAAATATTTTAATTGTCAGTTATAAAAAATAAGTTTTAACCAAAAAAAAACATAATTTTTAACAAAATAGGTAATATTTAAATTTAAAAAAAGTTTAATTTTAAATAAAAAACATTTAAATTCAATCAAAAAAGATAAATTTTTCACAAGACCTGAATTTTTAACTAAGAAAGACTTTCAGTCAGGAGAGAAAAAATTTGTTAACAAAATGTTGAATTTTCAAATGGAAAAAATTAATTTTCAATTAAAAATCAAATAAGTTAAGTTCTTAGTTAAAAATATTAATTTCCAACTAAAAAAATACAATTTTTCAACTAAATAGTTGCATATTTTACCAAAAAAGCTAACTTTCTACCATAATAGTTGGGTTTTCAACCAAGAGAGTTGAATTTTCAGTTAAAAAATATAAATTTTCAACTAAAAATAGAATAGTTAAGTTTTCAGTTTAAAATATTAATTTCTGACAAAAAAAAACAATATTTAAGTAAATATACTTGCATTTTTTACTAGAAAGGAGTAACTTTCTACCAAAATAGTTGAATTTTCAACCAAAAAGATGAATTTTGAACAAAGAGTTGAATTATTAACTAAGAAAAATTGTTCAGTTAAAAGAGAAAAAAATCAACCAAACTGTTGAATTTTCAAGAAAAAAGATTAATTTTCAACGAAGAACATTATTTTCGACCAAAAAGGACGGATTTTCTAGAAAATACATAAATCTTTAACAAAACAGTTGAGTTTTCAACTAACAAATATACATTTTCTAATTTTTCAAATAAAAATAGAATAGCTAAGTTTTCAGTTTAAAATATTAATTTCCAGTTCTGTTTGCACTGAGGAAGACCAGCTATTCATACCAAAATTTCGGCACTCCTTACATTTTACGTTGAGAATTCACTTTTTTTTTGTTTGAAAATACAACTACTTGGTTAAGAGATCCTACTTTAAAAAACGTTAAAAAATCCTACTTTGTTAACAATTAATTTGTTCGCTATTAATTCCATTTTTGGTTGAAAATTTAACTTTTTTTTTTGAAATTCAACTATGTGGTTGCAAATTCATCTTTTTGGTTAAAAACGATTTTTTTTTTAATTGAAAATTTAACTATTTTCAAACTTCTTTTTTTAGTTCAAAATTGTTTTTTTAACTGAAAATTAAACCATTCCGGCGATGATGCAAAAATTTATATTTTTAGTTGAAAACTCAACAACATTTTTGAAAATTCATGTATTTTGATGAAAATTCGTCTTTCCTGTTTTTTAGATGAATATTTCATCTTTTTTTTGTTGTTGAAAATTCATCCTTTTTAGTTGAAAATTCTTTTTTTTTTAAATTGAAGTATTCTGTTGAAAAAATGTTTTCTTTGTATTTGAAAATTGAAGGACTTTGATGCAAATTCGTTTTTTTTTCTTGTTTTTTTGTTGTTAATTAATTTTTTTATTTGAAAATTCATTTGTTTAGTAGCAAATTTGAATATTTTGTTGAAACTTCGGTTCTGTTTTGGTAGAAAATTTAAACATTTCGTTTTTGGTTAGAAATTATCCTTTCAAGTTTAAAATGTATGTATTTTGCTGAATATTCGTCTAATTTGGTAGAATATTATTATTTTTCAATTAATTAGAATATGTTAATATTGTTGGTATACTGGTACCAACAATATTAACATCTTCTAATTAATTTTATCACCTGGTCGACACCAAATAACATCATCTAATTATTATTTTTCTTTGTAAACTTATTTATTTCGTTAAAAATTGAATTATTTTGTTGAAAATTCGTTTTTCTTTTGGTTGAAAATTAATTTTTTCAACTGAAGATGTAACTATTAAATTTTTGGTTGAAAAGTTATTTCTTTAGTTGAAAATTCATTTCTATTATTAAGAATTCAATTATTTGGTTGAAAATTCACGTATTTTATTAAAAATTCGTCTTTCTAGTAGAAAATTTATCTTTTTAGTTAAAAATTGAACTGTTTCATTTTTGGTTCAAAATGTATCTTTATTAGTTGAAAATTCCACTATTATGTGTAAAAAGTAGAGAAAGTTATGAAAAGACGTATTTTGAAACGTTTTTTCAGAAAACAATAATGTTATATTTGTGAAATTCAGAAATACGCAAGAAAAACTGACCAGTAATTAAAATATAACATTTTTTCTGCGCTAAATGAATTACACTTCAACTTCGCAGCAGGAATAAACTATAAACTTTCATTATTAATTTGTAAAAAAAAAAAGAATTTTTTTCATTAATTGAATTTGAATTTTCGCGGAACTTTGACTGGAAAGAACAGTTAGCGCTACCTAGCGGCTGGTAAACTAAAATCGCCTTTCTTACATTTTTCTAGTTCATGTTTCTACTTTAACCTTTAACGGAAAAGGGATGAAACCACGGCTGTCAAAAATTTGACTTTGTCAGTTTTCTTTTTTTCTTAACCATGTAACACGATTGTCTAAAGGAAAATTAAAACAAATTTGATGAAAATTTTTAAAAAGTGAAACTTATTGTGACAGTTGCGTATTTATGAACTAATTATCAGTAAGTAATACGGCTACAATGGAGAGTAGAAACGAAGTTGAAAAATTAAACATCAAACACGATATTAATCCCACATCAATAGAAAATCCACCCGATTTTTCTTTAGACCAAATATTTTAAAACCTCAGTACTTATGATAGAATAAGAATCGAGAGGGGTAAGTATCCAATATTATAATAATATATGTAATAATATTAACAATAATGCTCAATTTTTATTTAAATAAATTAAAATTAATGATTTGCATTCAAAAACAAAAAGCTACATTTTACACCATTGTAATACCCTTTTTTTATTTACATCACTTTTTTACGGGCATGCGCGAAAAAATTGATTTTTTACTCAAACTTCAGTTCTTTAGAATCCCATTGGAAATTTTATGAAATATGATTTGTTTTAATACTTTGGGAATCACTAGTGAAAAAAAAAAGTTTTATAAAATAAATATATCTATTGATAGAATTAATTTTTGAGCATTTTGGTTTCAAAATTTCAAATTCATTAAATTGGTTGCAAATTCAACTATTTTGTTGAAAATTCGTTTTTATGATTCAAAGTAATATTTTTTAGTTGAAAATTCATATATTTTATGTAAAACTCGTTTTTTTTTGTGTTGACAATTCAATTTTTTAATGGTTTTAAATAGGCTTTTAGTTGAAATTTATTTGGTTTAAAACTCGTATTTTTTGATTGGAAAATCAATTATTTTGGTGGAAAATTCTATTTGGTTAAAAATTCAAATTTTTGTTGTTTAAAATTTATCTTTTTCAGGTTACAGTTCATGAATGTTGCAGAAAATTCATCTTTTTGAATAGAAAATTAACCTTTTCGGTTGAAAATTAACCTTTTCGGTTGAAAATTCAACTATTTGGTTAAAAACCTTTTTTTGTAGAATTAATCTTCTTAGTTGGAAATCCATTTCTTTGGTTGACAATTTTGTGGAAAATTCTTCTTTCTTTAGTTTAAAAATTCAGTAGTTATGTTGAAAATTAACTTTTTTGGATGAAAATTCAACTGTTCGGTTGAAAGTTAATCTGTTTTGTTCGAGAATAATTTTTACTATTTTCTTGAAAATTCGTTTCTTTAAAGTGAATTCAACTTTTTCTGATTTAAAATAAAAATACTTTTTGGTGGAAATATCAACTATTACACTTTTTGTTGAGAATTAATTTCTTTTTATTTATGATTAATCTCTTTGTAGATTTCGTTGTTGTTGAACATTAATTGTTTCAAGTGAAAATTTAAAAATTTCATTTTTGGTTAAGAATTCATCTTTTTTAGTTTAAAGCTCAACTATTACTTGAATATTAATGTATTCTGTTGAATTTTTTTTTATATAGAAAATAAATCTTTTTGATTGAAAATTCATCTCTTTTGTTGAAAATTTAACTCTTTTTTTGAAAATTTGTCGTTTATGGTTTAAAAATAATATTTTTTAGTTCAAAATTGATTAATTTTATGTAAAACTTGTCTTTTTAGATTGACAAATCAATTATTTTAGTCGAAAATTCTATTTGGTTGAAAATTCTATTTGGTTGAAAATTCAAATTTTTGTTGTTTAAAATTTATCTTTTTCAGGTTAAAGTTCATGAATGTTGCAGAAAAATCATCTTTTTGACAAGAAAAGTCATCTTTTTGGTTGGAAATTCAAGTATTTGGTCAAAACCTTTTTTTTTTTAATGAAAATGTATGTAACTATTCCATTTTTGTTTGAAAATGTATTTTTTTTAGTTGAAAACTCAACTATTTGATTGCAAATTAATGTATTTTGTACAAAAATTTACATTTTTTGTAGAATTAATCTTCTTAGTTGAAAATTAATTTCTTTAGTTGACAATTTTGTGAAAAAATTTTCTTTTTTTGGTTTAAAAATTCAGTAGTTATGTTGAAAATTAACTTTTTTGGTTGAAAATTCGTTTTTTCTTGTTCAAAATAATTTTTTTTTAACTTAAAATTGATCTTTTTAAATTATTGTTGAAAATTTTAATCTTTGTGGTTGAAAATTCATCTTTGATTGAGAGTTCAACTAAATATTTTCTTAAAAATTCGTTCGTTTAGAGTGAATTCAACTCTTTCTGATTAAAATAAAAATCTTTTTTGGTGGATATATCAACTATTAAACTTTTTGTTGAGAATTAATTTTTTGTATTGATGATTAATATCTTTGTAGAAAATTTCTTTTTTTTTTGTTGAAAATGAATCGTTTCAAGTGAAAATTTAAATATTCCATCTTTGGTTAAAAAATTCATCTTTTTTAGTTTAAAGCTAAACTATTACTTGAAAATTAATCTTTTTGGTCGAAAATTCATCTCTTTGGTTGAAAATTTAACTATTCTGTTGTAAATTAGTTGTTTTTTTCTCGAAATAATTTTTTTAATTAAAAGTATCTTTTTTTGTTCTCAGAAGAGGGGAAATATTGTGATTTTTCACGCAAATAGGGAAGAAATTCCTTTAAACATAATTATTATAGATTAATATTCAATTCAATATGAAACGGTTCAAATTCTATCCAAAAAGATGAATTTTCAACCAAATAGTTGAATTTTTTAGCCAAAAAGACTACCTTTTTAGAAAAAGATTGAATCATCAGCTTGCAAATTTTTAATAAAATAATTGAATTAAAAAAAAAGTTTAATTAAATAGATACATTAACAACCAAACAACTGGACTTTCGATAAAAAGAGACAAATTTTCAACAAGGTAGATACATTTTTAACTAACTGGTTGCATTTTCATACCAAAAATACGATTTTTTTAGAAGCAAGTTAAATTTTCAACAAGAAATCTAATTTTAAACCAAAAAGATAACTTTTCCACTATAAAATAATAATTTGTAATAAATAATTTGTAATTTGTAATAAAATGTAATAATAATTGTAATAATAATTTGCAACCCTGTCATATTTTTATTAAATAACAATTGTGAACATTACGTATTTTTTAATTGGAAACCTAAAAAAGGAACAAATTCTAATGTTGCAAATTTGAAAATTTAGGTTTTTTAAAAATATTTTCGATTCAGTTTACTTTTGTTTGGCCGATTGAACAAGTTTTAAAAAGCTCTTTCAATACTTTTTCTATGCGTAGAAAATGTATTTTCATAATATCTGAAACTTCTCAATTTCAGAAACCAGGCGTTGGTAAAATTTATCACTTGGATTATTTTCCTGATGGTATGAAGGAAATCAGACTAGACATTTGCACTATTAAATCTTCGCCAAATGTAAGTAATTTTCAATATTTATCTCAGATTGTTAGTTAAGCGCTTCCATGGAAAACAACAATGCTCAAATTCTTGTGATGTCAATAAATCGATCAGTTTTAAAATTAACCATCAGAATGAAAATTTTTATTTAATTATTTAACAAGGCTGGTCGAAAACTTCATGTTCAAGATTCCCTGATTTTTCCTTAACTAATTTTATAATTTTTGTGACTATCAATATTCAATGACCAGAATTTTAATCTTGTAGCATTTTTAGCATAGATTTTTTTTTTTATAAACAGAATAAAACAATTTCAAATTCATATTTTGTTAATTAAATGTATTTCATTCAATGAAAAGAGCTTTTAATTTGAAATAAAAAAGTTGAATTTATAAAAAAAAACTACTTTTTAACCAAATAATTGACTTTTCAACCAAATTGTTGAATTTTCAACCCAAACAGATGAATTTTCTACAAAACAGTTGAATTTTGACCCGGAAATATTAAGTTTTAACCGAATAGTTCATTTTTAACCAAAAACAATGGAATTGCTACCAGAAATGAAATGAATTTTCAAAAAAACAGATGAATTTTCAATTGAATAAAAAACATGGGTACATTTTCAAGAAAGGAGATGAACTTTCACCTAAAATTATGCATCTTCCATCAATAAAAATTAATTTTTAAAAAAGTATTTTTTCCAAGGGGAGACCGCCAATTGTTAATTTCAATAACGTTTGATAATTTTTTAAATGAAAGCTTCATTTAACTTTATTTAACTTCATTTAACTTTATTATGTTTTTTGCAAACAATTTAGTTTTCTAAAAATGTTATTAATTGTTTTCATAATGTCTACCAATTATAATTTAAATTTGAAGTGTGAACGAGGTTTTTTCAACAAAAAATTGTATTTTTAATCAGAAATTTCGAAGAGCAGTGATTCATCCAAGAAATATTTGATTGGGAAAGTACGAAATGCGATTAAAAATACAATTTTCGTTTAAAAAGCCTCATTCATACTCCTAATGTTAAATATAATCATTAACATTTTTTTAATTAATCAATGACATTAATAGAAAATAAATTTGTTTGCGCAAAACATGATAAAGTTCAAAAACGACAATTTTCCGTGAAAAAAAGGCATTACAAAAATTATTCTTTGCAGAATTTTTGAAAACTGATACAAAAAAATTATATTTATGAACATTTTAATAAATAGAAAATAAATAAGATACATAAAAAAGTAAAGGTAGCGGGAACTAATATTCATCTAATAAGCTTTTATTATAAATATTATGAACCGAAACTAAAATTCTTATTTTGCGGTCTTCCTTTGTTAGCCAAGTAGTAAAATTTTCAACCAAAAAATATTTTTCTGTCAAAAATGAAAATAAATTTTTACCAAATTGTTGAATTTTCAAGCAAAAAGATGAATTTTCCACAAAATAGTTTACAAAACAAAATTAATTTTCAAAAAAATAGTCTAATTTTCATCCAGAAAGTATGACTTTTCAATAAAATTCTTGAATTTTCAACAAAATAATTAAATTTTAAACAAAACACTTGAATTTATGAATAAATTGTTGAATTTTAAACCTACCAAGATGAATTTTCAATAAAATGGTCGAATTTCCAAATAAAAAATATTAAACTCCAAACAAAAACAGCTCAACAAAATAGTTAAATTTTTAACTAAATACTGGAATTTTCTGCTTACAAAAGATGAATTTTCAAACAAAAAAAGGTTAAACTTCAATCAAAAAAAGTTTGAGAAAATATTTAAATTTTTAACCAGAATTGAATTGTCAACGAAATAATTAAATTTTCAACGAAATAATTGATTTGTCAATAAAATAATTGAATTTTCAACTTATATAGATTCTCAACCAAAAAGATGCATTTTTAACCAAGAAGATTAATGTTTTACAAAAAAATACGAATTTTCAACAAAACTCATGATTTTCAAACAAATAGTAGAATTTTCAACTAAACAAGAGAAATTTTCAACCAAAAATGTATAAGTTAAATTTTCGATAAAAAAATTAATTTTTATTATAAAAAACAATTTTTCAACAAAATAGTCAAACCTTCAACCAACGAAAATAAATGCATTTTTTACAAGTAATTCAACTTTCAACCTAGAAATTGAATTTTCCAATCAGGAAGACGAATTTTCAACAAATAAAGATTTTTCAGTCCAAAAATTAGCCAGCAGACGAATTTTTTATTTTAAAAAAGTTTAATTGTCAGCAAAAAAGTTCATTTTCAACCAAGAAGTTGCATTTTTAACAAAAAAAGAGGAAATTTAAACCAAGTTTTTTAACAAGACGATTAATTTTCAATCAAAAGTGAAACAGTTACATTTTCAATTAAAAAATTAATTTTCGACCAAAAATGAAAGTTAAATTTTCATTAAAAAAAAAAATAGTTTAAAAAAAAAAGAGTTTTCAAGAATGCAGTTAAACTTTCAACCAGCAAGATGAATTTTTAACCTGAAGTGATGAATCTTTAACTAGTATAGTTACATTTTCAGTTAAATAATTTATTTGCAACCAAAAAGGCGACTCTTTAACAAAATTGTTGAGTTTACAAATACATAATCAAATTTGAACCACAGATATAATAGTCAGGAGGAGGCAACTGAAAAAAGAAAGAAATACAAGGCAAATGAATTATTAAGAAGAATATTATATCGAGGTGGCCGCAAACTTAATTTTCAAATTTTCATACCTTTTTCCTGACCAATTTTTCATATTCTCAGGCCATTAATATTCAAAAACCAGAATCCTAATCTTGTAACATTCTTAACATCGAATTTTTTATAAACGGAATAAAACAATCTCAAATTAAATTTTCAAATTCATTATCCTTAACAGTTATTTAAAATGCCCTCTTATAGAAATTCCCCTGACCAACCAAATTCTGTGACTTTTTCCTGATTTCCAGGTTTTCCCTGAACTACGATTTTTTAACGAGAAATTATTTAATTAATTATTATTATTAATTAATCTTTATTCACAGCAAAAATAAAATTACAACTGATGGCTTGAGGCAACTAAGAAGCCTAAGAAATCCCGAGAAACACGATATTAGTGGAAATCCAGATTATTTTACAGACGAGATAATGAAGAAAATTGCTACTAACGGCAGAAAAATAGTTTTTCTCAATATATCACGTAAGTCAAGTTTTAATTTTCTTAATTTATCTTTGGAGCTTTTTTGATTCTATTTTTCTTTTTTAGGTAATAATCTGACGGACAGAGGCATTTCGGAATTATCGCCCGAAATAAGAGGTGAAAATCTATGAAGAATGAATACTTTAGAAAATTTGAATTGCAGTGTATGTTTCGAAATAAAAAAAAAACTTATGTATGTTAGTCGAAGGGGCGATCACTCTGGAAAAGGTTGCCCGTTTAGATTATAATTCAATACTAATCTCTCAAAAGTTGCTGCGGATGTAACTCCACGTTGAGGAAGTGAGAATGGTTCGAATTTTCAGTAAAAAAATTAATTTTCAGTAACAATAATTAATTTTCAACTAAAAAAAAAAAAGAATTTTCAACAAAATAGGTAAACTCTTAACAAACAAAAAAAAGAATTTTTAACAAAAAAACAAATTTCAACAAAATATATGAATTTTCCACTAAACAAGATATTTTAAACCAAATGAAATAAATTTTCAATCAAACAGATGGATTTTCATCCAAGAAGATTAAATTTCACTCAAAAATACAGTAAAATTTTTAGTACAAAATGAATTTTTAACCAAACAAAATAAATCTTCAATGAAATAGTTAAATTTTCAACCAACCATATGAATTTTCAACGAAGATGATTAAATTTTAATCAAAAAGGATCAATTTTCCGCAAAAAATGTAAGTTAAAATGATGAACCTTCAACAAAAAAAGTTAATTTTCAACCAAATGGTTTTAACTTTCAACCCGAAAGATGAATTTTCTACGACAAAGAAAATTTTTTAACAAAACATATGAATTTTCAACCAAGAATTAATTTCTATCAAAAAATATAAAATTTCCACAAAAATGGAATAGTTAAATATTCCGTTAAAGAAATGAATTTCCAACTAAAATGATGAACTTTCAAAATGAAAAAAAAAACTTTTTTTACCAAACAGTTGAATTTTCAACACAAAAGATTAATTTTCGACCAAGAAAGACAACTATTCAACAAAATACAATTTTACACTAAAAAAGAACAAATTTCAGTAATTTCAGTAAAAACATTAATTTTCAATTAAATAAAATAACTTTTCAAGGAAATAATTAAACCTTCAACCAAACAGATAAATTTTTAACGAATAAGATAAATTTTCAACCGATCATTTAATAGTTCAATTTTCAGGTAAATAATCATTTAAAAATAAAAAGAATAATTTTCAAAAACAAAAGGTAAATTTTGAACAAAACAGAAGGTTTTTCAACTAAAATGACAAATCAACAAACAAAAAAATAATTTTTAACAAAGTAGTTCCATCTTCAACTAAGTACTTGAATTTCCAAACCAAAAAATACGAATTCTCGACAAAAAAATATAATGTTTGACATTTCAACTAAACAATGCTTTAATTTTAATTTAAACCAAAAAAAAAAGTTGAATTCAAGCAAAAATAGAACTGTTAAATTTTTAGTTAGAAAACTAAATTTTCACCCCCCAAAAAAACTAATTTTTCACAAAATCATTCAATTTTCAACCAAAGAAATTAATTTTTAACCAAAAAGTTTATTTTTCCTCTAATGAGATTACTTTTCTACCAAAAAAGACGATTTTGCAACACAATTAAGTTTTCAGTTAGAAAAATAAATTGTCACCTAAAAAAAAAATTTCACAAAATAGTTCAAATTTCAACCAAAGAAATGAATTTTTAACCAAAAAGTTTATTTTTCCTCTAATGAGATTACTTTTCTACCAAAAAAGACGAATTTGCAACACAATAGTTGAATTTTCCACTAAAACATAAATTTTCAACTTTAAATAGAATAGTTAAATTCTCAACGACAGAGTTAAATTTTCAATTAAAAAGATGAATTTTTAAAAAATAATTGATCAAAATGAACAAATTTGGTACTTATTATCTTGCTATATTCTTATTTCCTAATATTGAAAAAAAAATTTACTCATAAACCAAGAACTAAAGACTTAAACAATTCTTAAAGATGAAAATTCTTGTAGGAAGGTAGCTACAAACTATTCTATGGAATATTAGTATGGCAATTATATAAAAATTCTTTAAAATTTCGAATTTTTTCAATTCATTTTTTGTATTTCTCCCGATATTTAATGAATCAACCTTAACCTTTTTTGTTTAAAAAGGTCGTATTCCGATAAAATATACGTTTGCATTTTTTTCTGAAATAATATTATGAAAATTGCAAAAGAAATCACATCTAAAACGATTTCTGAGAAAAATATAAAATCGAAAAAAAATGTTTAACTGATCATGCTCTAAACTTAATCAATAATAGGCATTATTTAGGACTAGAATCCCTCCAAATCTCACGAAAATTTTCATCGTTATTTAAGAGAATTAAAATTAGTTTCGATTTTTTTTTAATTTCAATATAAAAATGAACAATTTTAACACGAGTTCTTTATTTTATTTAAAGTTATTTATTTATTTTCAAAATATTGACGATTCAAATTTTTTATTTCTAAATTCAAAATTAGAAATTGCAAAATGACACCTTCAGATTTTGTAATAAAATTTTCAGTAATAAAACATTTAAACCAGCAACTTCTTAAAAACAAACAATTCTCAATTCTTGTTGATCATAAACAATACCTACTACAATAATTTGTAGCTTGATTAATATGAGAATTGTTCAATTTTAAATCTTTAAAATTAAAAATTGATAAATTTTGACCCCTTTCAAATTGAAATTGTTCTATTTTGAAGCCTCGCAATTTCAACAACTTGGAAGGTAATCTCAATTCTGACATTATATAAAGGCTTTCTTTCAGCTTCAAACTTTTCATTCTTGAAGGCCTCTAATTTAAAATATTATTCTTAATTCCATTTTTGAACAGTTCATTATCAATTGTTTAAGATTGAACAATTTAAAAATTGAAACCCTTCAATCTAGTAAATTTTCTTGAGACGCGAAATATTTTCTTAAATCAATAAAATATTGTATCGTCCGTATTTGTAGCAATATTGTCTTGATTAGATTTTAATTTTTTGTTTCGTGTGGATAAGGACCAATAATGAAATTTTATAGGATGGCTGAAGAAAGTTTCCTATGATATATAAAATTTTAATAAAATTATAGAAGTATTTTTCCATCAAGAAATCTACATTGAAAATGTGAAAACATTGAGAAAACTTTTTTTTTATCCAGATTTTGATGATTATGAAAATCAAAAGTGAAATTTTCTATTCTCAATCTTCCAAATTAGAGAATTTTCGAGCGCGAATCAATATTGCATCATTTTTTAATTTAAAAACTTAAAAATTGCATAAACTTTAAATATAAATTAAATTCCTTACAACTTTGAAGAGATTATAAATAAAAATTCTTAAATTTGTATGATTTTGAAGATTAAAAGTCAAGTTTTCAATTCAAATCTTCCAAATTTAATGATTTAAAATTCAAAGTTATACAATGTTGAAGAGATACAATTAAAAATGATTGAATTTTGAAAACAAAGAATTGCAATTATTCAATTTTCATGATTTACATTTTAAAAGTATATAATGTTGCAAGTTTTCTCTCTCAGTCTTCAATTTTAAAGATGTATAAATAAAACTGTTTAAATTTTGATGATTTTTGGAACGAAAGGTCAAGTATTCGATTCTAAATCTTCCTAATTGAAGAAATTTCGAATGTAAAACTTTCAAATTATAGAATTTTGAAATGTAAGACTTAAAACTTGCAGAATTTTTCAGTTTAAATTAAATAAAATTAAAAACGTTTGAATTTGAAAGACATACAATTCGAAGTTAATTTTGAAGAGTTAAAATTAAAAATGCTTAAATTTTGAAAATATATACTTTTTCATTTTTTCATTTCAAAAAATTTATTCAATTTTCAAGATTTATATTTTAAAGGTATGTGTAATTTGGAACATTTTTTCGTAACAGTTCTATTTTGGAAAATTACAATTGAAAACTCTTTCATTTTGAAAATATATAAATAAAAATTCTTAAATTTTTCGAGTTTCAAAATCAAAAGACAGGTTTTTAATTATATATTTTCTAAATTGAAGAAATTTCGAATATAAAGCATTAAAATTTCCAAATTTCAAGCCTTACAATTTGGATAATTTTTATTTATGAATTAAAAAAAAAACTGTTCAACTCTAAAGATTTACTATGCGTAGTTCTACAATTTTGAAGAGTTATAATTGAAAAGTCTTTAATTTTAGGAAGTATAATAAAAATGATTAGATTTTGATGATTTAAGATCGAAAGTCAGTTTCAATTCTAAATCTTCCAAATTGAAGAAATTTCGAATGAAAAGCATCCAAATTGCAAATTTTATAAATGTAAAATTGAAAAAGCTTCAATTTTAAAAATTCTGCAATTTTTATGAGTTAAAATAAAAAATTCTTGTATTTTGAAAACATAGAAATAGAATTTATTAAATTTTCAAGATTCATATTTTCAACGTATGTAACTTTGAACATTTTTCTGGAATGGTTCAATTTTGAAGATAATTTTTTGTTTTAAGTTATATTTTGATGATAATTTGATAAATAAAATTTCATCAATTTTTGATCATTTTGAAAATCAAAAGTCAAGTTTGTAATTTCTAAATCTTTAAAATTGAAGAACATTCGAATGTTAATCATCAAAATTACATAATTTTAAATTATAAAAGTTAGAACTTGCATAAATTTTAATTGCAAATTGTAAAAATTAAAAACTCTTCAATTTTAATGATTTACAATTCAAAGTTCTACAATTTTGAAGAGTTGCAATTGGAAATTCTCAAATTTTAAATATATAGACTTGCAAATTATTTGATTTTCATGATTTATATTTTGAGGGTATCTGGTTCTTTTTTTAATTCTTCAATTTTGAAGATGTATAAACAAAAATTCTTAAATCATGATGACCTTGGAAATTAAAAGTCAATTTTTTAATTTTAAATATTCCAAATTAAAGAAATTTCGAATGTAAAGCCTCAAAAAAAACTGTTCAATTTTGAAGATGAATGAATAAAAATTCTTTAATTTTGATTATTTTAAAGATAAAAAGTCAAGTTTTCAATCCTAAATCTTCCAAATTGAAGAAATTTGAAATATAAAACCTCAAAATTACAGAATTTAACATTTTAAAACTTAAAATTTGGTTAATTTGTAATTAATGTGAACAATTTATAATTCAAAGTTTAAACAATTTTGAAGATTCACACTCGAAAATTGTTCGATTTTAAAGATGTATGAATAAAAATTATTAAATTTTGATGATTTTAAAGCTAGAAAGTCATTCATCCAAATTACAAAATTTTTAATTACACAATTTAAATAAAAAAATTAAACGCTATTAAATTTTAAAGTAGTAGTAAGTAAGTTTACATAACCCTTTTGTAAAATTGGTGAAAATCGTGTTTAAAAAATTGAAAGGATAAAATACAAAAATAAAAATATGCAAATTGTAAATCTTTGAGAGAGAAAACATTAAGAAATTAAAATTTGTTAATTTTCATCCTTCAAGAGTACATAATTTTTGGAATTCTGTAGTTTCCTGACAATGTCAGCGAACTTTTAACACGTACGTTTTCTGTACGTTTTAAAATGATTTTTGAGAATCCCAAATTCTCAACTTTTTGGCAATGAACCTATCACGTCTTTTAAAATCCAAATAGGAATTTCTCAAATTATTTAAAGAGAAAAAATAATAAAATTATAAAAAATGTAGGTAATTTTGGATAATTAAAAGATTTCCAGTTGTTTTTTTAATACACATTTTTGACAGCGATCCTACTTTTTCTCAATTGTCAAATACGAATATTATCACAAATTTCTTGCCTACCTGTGGACTGATAAAAAACCGAGATAACAATCTGAATTTGCCCCAGAAAGAGAAATCTGAATCACCGTGTGTATGTTTTATGATTTAATGAATTTTATCAGAGAAATTGTTTTGTCATGACGATCATGTTACATGTTACCAATTTTTTTCCAATTAATAAAATCAACCAATTAATCAATCAAAGCTTGAGACAACACGTCAAGAAATTAAACATAAGATAAACAAAAAACCAGGAAATATGTGTACTGTAATATGAAATATAACTATACTGCAGTAAATTAAGTAAAACTAACCACAAAACCGCACCCACACACTTGAGATTTGAAAAATAAGAGTCGACACCGTTTTGAAAATTAATTAATTTTGCAAGTAGGATCGTGATTAGTAGAATCAAAATGTTTTTTGGAAATGAAAAGTATTCTTGAAGGACGGAAAAGTTTTTAGTCAGGAATGACAAGTTCAAGAGAATCAGGAAGCACTTACCAGAGGCATTTTGAGCTTCGTTTTGCACGTGGTGATAGTACCGGGTCAATAAAATCCACTCCAAGACTGTCACTGAATTTTCACTTTCACACCACTCCGAAATTTAATCAATTTTCGGGTCAAATTTTACTAGAAACTGCAAAAAAGACTAAGTTTAGTTGCAGACGGACGCACGGTCATTGCACGAACCCGTAGCCATTATCAATGCGCGCGCATTTCGCGCGAAATGGTGATCAAAATAAAACCTATCAATCTCTTCACGGGACGACTGAAAAATCCCGAAAAAATAAAATTGGGACCACTGAAAAATGTCGAAAAATAAAATTCCCGATCCTATAAAATTCCAGAATAATAAAATTCATCAACAATAAAATTCCTGAATTGGAAAATTCCCGAATAATAAAATTCTTGAACGGTATATCAAATTACAGAGTTAGAATTAAAATTTGAAAATTCCCGCATAATAAAATTCCGGACAGAAAATTGCCGAATTATAAAATTCCCGAATTTGAACAATTCCAAAAATTGTTCTTTAATAAATATTATTTATTCATTAAAAATGCAATGATCAAATATTTTTATTTAAAAAATTATTTTCAAGGATTGAAGTTTCTAAAATAATTGTCTAAATTAAAAATAACAATGATTGAAAACGATTTTCATCCCGAAATATGTTTTGCTCACTTATTATTATTTTTAAGTAAAACAATAATTTTAGAAACTTTGAACAGTGAAATTTTTTTAATAAAAACATTTGATTAATATATTTTCAATAAATGAATAATAGTCAAAAAAAAATTAATTTTTTAAATTCGGGAATTTTCTTGTTCGGATTTTTTATAATTCGGCAATTTTATGTTGGGAATTTTATTTTTCGGGAATTTTCCAATTCGGTAATTTTATTATTCGGAAACTTCATTATTCGAGAATTGTATTATTCGGGAATTTTACAATATCGGGAATTTTATTTTTCGGAATTTTCGGTCGTCCCAAAAAATTTTTAATTTTTTAAATTCGGGAATTTTTAAATTTGACATTTTTATAAACTGTCAGGAATTTTCCAGTTCGATAATATTATAAACTGTTGGAAAATCTTATTATTCTGGAATTTTCCAATTCGGAAATTTTGTTGGTTGGGAATTTTATTTTCTGGGATTTTTCAGTTGTCCCGGGAAGATTTTTGGGACACTGTAAGATTCCCGAAATTGAAAATTCCCAAATAATAAAATTCCCATTAATAAGATTTTTGAATTCCAAAATTTCCGAATAATAAAATTCCCAAATTTGAACAATTAACATTTTTTATTTATAAAATTCATTACATTATCAAAATAAAATTGTTTAATTGTTTATATTCGGACATTTTTTAATTCGGCAATTTTCTGGTTCGAATATTTTATGAATCGGAAATTTTTTTATCCGGAAATATTCCTATACGGGAATTTTCCATTTCGGTAATTATATAAACCGTTTGGGAATTTTACAATTTGGGAATTATATTTTTTGGCAATTTTATTATTCGGAAATCTACCAACTCGGGAATTTTACAGTGACGGAAATTTTATTTATCGAGATTTTTCAGTTGAAACAAATTCCCGCCACTATAAAATTCCCGAATAATAAAATTCCCAAATTCATAAAATTGCCAAAATATAAAAATCCCGAATAATAAAATTCCCGACAGTGCATAAAACTTCTGAACTGTAAAATATCTGAACCAGAAAACTCTCGAATTTAAACAATAAAAATATATTTTTTGTTAAATATTATTGTAAAATATTTTCTCAATGTTTGAAATTTTTAAAGAAAATTGTTTAAATTTCAAATAACAATAGTTGAAAAAAAATATATTTCTGAATCAAAAATTTTCTTTGAAAAATGCGAATAGTATTTTTTTAACTTACAAAAAATGTTCTAAAAAATCGAACTCATAATCAAAAAAATAATTAAAAAGATATTTCTAGATAAATCATTGCTGAATAGAATCCGGGAAATTTGTTTTTTGAAAAAATTATTAGTTTCAGCGAAAATTTAGTTTTCGAATTTATTCTTTTATAAAATTTTTATACAATTATTGTTATTTTAAATTGAAACAATGAATCAAAAAAATTAAAATATTTAAAAAATGTTCTCTCTGATAAAAATATTTGATTGTTGTGTTTTTATTAAATAAATAATAGTTACGAAAACTCAATTTTTTAAATTGTTTGTATTAGAAAATTTTATAATTCAGTAATATCATAAACTGTCGGGAATTTTATCATTTGGTGATTTTCCAATTCGGGATTTTTATATTTCGGCAATTTCATAATGTTGAGAATTTTATTATTTGAAGATTTTACAATTCAAAAATTTCAGAGTGTCGGGAATTTTATTTTTAGAGACTTCATTATGTAATAAAATTTCGAAACAGTATATAATATTACCGTATTAGTAAATTTTCCAATTATGAAATATCCGACACTGTTAAATTCTTGAATTTAAACAATTTAAAAATTGTTTTAATCAATATTATTTTCTTATCAAAAATACAATTTAATAAAATATTTTGATCGAAGAAATTTTTTTAAAAATATTTTTATTCGAATAAAAAACAAATTAATTCAACCAAAAGAGACGAATTTTCAGATTAAATAGATGAACTTTCACCTTCCAAATTGGAAATTAAATTTATCTTTTAAATAGTTGAATGTTCAACATTCATGAATGTTCGACCATTGATGGTCGAAATATCTAATAAAAAATAAATTTTTTTTAGAAAACAGTTCTATTTTTAACCCTTAATTAAAATTTTTAACAAAAAGTTCAATTTTCAACCATGAAAGATGAATTTTCAACCAAAAATATTAAATTTCAACCAAAAACGATTAATTTTTAACCAAAAAAGATTAATTTTCAACCTAAAAAGATTAAATTTCAACAACAACAAAATTAATTTTCAACTTAAAAAGATTAATTTTCAACCAAAAATGGTTACATAATTAACATTTTTTGGTTGCAAATTAAGTTTCAACCAAAAAAAATTAATTTCCAACCTAAAAAGATTAAATTTCAACCAAAAACTATTAATTTTTAACCAAAAAAGATTAATTTTCAACCTAAAAAGATTAATTTTCAACCTGAAAAGATTAATTTTCAACCAAAAAAGGTTAATTAATTGAAATGTTTTGGTTTCAGATTAATTTTCAACCAAAAAAGAATAATTTACAAGCTCTAAAAAGATTAATTTTCAACCAAAAAAGATTGCACAATTGAAATTTGTTAGTTTCAAATTAATTTTCAACCAAAAAAGAATAATTTACAACCTATGAAGATTAATTTTCAACCAAAAAAGGTTAATTAATTGACATTTTTTGGTTGCAAATTTATTTTTAAACAAAAAAGATTAATTTTCAAACTAAAAAGATTAATTTTCAACAAAAAAAGATTAATTTTCAACCTGAAAAGATTAATTTTCAACCACAAAAGGTTAATTAATTGAAATTTAATGGTTTCAATAATTTTCAACCAAAAAATAATAATTTACAACCTCTGAAATAATTAATTTTTAACCAAAAAAGATTAATTTTCAACCTAAAAAGATTAATTTTCAACCAACAAATGTTAATTAATTAACCTTTTTTGGTTGAAAATTAATCTTTTTTGGTTAAAAATTAATCATTTCAGAGGTTGTAAATTATTCCTTTTTGGTTGAAAATAAATTTGAAACCAAAAAATGTTAATTATGTAACCTTTTTTGGTTGAAAATTAATCTTTTCAGTTTGAAAATTAATCTATTTAGGTTGAAAATTAAACTTTTTTGGTTAAAAATTAATCATTTTTGGTTGAATTTTAATCTTTTTAGGTTGAAAATTAATCTTTTTTGTTCAAAAATTAATTTGCATCCAAAAAAGGTTACATAATTAACATTTTTTGGTTTCAAATTAATTTTCAACCAAAAAAGAATAATTTACAACCTCTGAAATGATTAACTTTTAACCAAAAAAGATTA
>CAKNXH010062685.1:105734-125519 GCA_932178445.1 Andricus quercusramuli
GAGAGGACTACATTGTTTGATCATGAGGAAGAGGCGCATAATACAATTCATCTATTTGGTTGAAAATTAACTTTTGTGTTTGAATTTTGACTTGATATATCTGAAATCTTCAAAAATATTTTTGAATATTTCAAGAATCCTAAAAAAATTATATTTATATAACCTTGAAAACAAAGATACTTAAAAATAGTGAGTTATTTGGAATTTTTATTTTGTATTACAAATTATTTCTCACCTAAAAACAAAAAACTACATTCGCGCGTAGTGCACGTTCAATAATGCTGGTCTTTTAATTAGAAATATCTTGAAATATTTAGAAATCATTTGAGATTATTTAAATCTTTTGAAATCTTTTAAATTGATCGTTATATTTGAACTTTTTTATTACTGTATTAGAGTTTTGAATTTAAAGTCTTATGATTAAAGTAATTAATCTAGAACATATTTTTTTAACTAGTGTGCCGAGAATTATGGAATGTTCGTGCGACAATCACAAGTTATTTTACTGGACGAATCTGGAAATAGGACAGACCCAGTCAGTCCTTCATCAGCAGGAAGTAGTGCCACAACTCCTGATGACAGTGGAGCAGCAAGAGCCAGGAGTCGTCTTAATAGGTAAACAAATTTTAAAATATTCTAAAAAAACATTAATGAAAATATTCGCCATCGATATTAATATTTGAGCAAGAGAAAATATTTCTCTCTAAAATTTGTCACGCAAATTCTTATTCTCGAACAGGGCTTGGATTGTGCGACTTTCTCGACTATCTTCGACTTTTTTTGAAAAAATCCGATTTTTTGCGACTTTTTAAAGAAAAATACGACCAATCGGGTTTTTTTTCGTTTTTCTGAGATGTTCGCTATGCTTAGTTTAAATTTTAATCACGATGAAACTTTTGAAAATGAAAATCAAAACTATTAAAAATTGAACTTAGACCATTTTTAGCGTTGCAAATTGAACAATTTCTAAATTCGTGAAGCCGTATTCAAAGTTTACATTTTTTTAAATTTGCGAGCCTGTACAGATAGACATTTTTAGGTCGAAAACGTTTAAAATCGATTAATTTTAAATTCAGTTACAGTCTTCACACTCTTTCCTCTATTCTCCTTTTTTCCAATTTTTTAAAGAATTCCTCTTTTTCCCCTGTTTTTAATAAACTTTCCCTTTTTCTCGTTTTTTTCGCTTATCTGTGAACTGAATTAATTGAACCCAATAAGAAAACCGAACTATTTTTGGTTGAAAGTTCACACTTTATGGTTCAAAATTTAATTCTTTTGTTCAAAATGGAATTATTTTTTAAATAGTAATTTTTTTGCGTCGAAAATTTAACTGTTGAACATTCGTCTTTTTGTATAGAAAATTCATCCTTATGGATTGAAAATTCATCTTTTGTGGTGGAAAAGTTATCCTTTTTGGGTTAAAAATTCATCTTTCTTGTTTGAAAATTAACCTTTTGGTTCAAAATTTAACTGTCTTCTAAAAATTCGGCTTTTTGGCATGAAAAATTCAACTATTTTGTTAAAAGGTCATCTATTTTGTTTAGAAATTCATCTCTTTTGATTAAAAGATGATAATTCAACTATCTTCTAAAAAATTCGTTTTGGCTTGAAAACTCAACTATTTCGTTGAAAATGGAATTGTTATTGGTTGAGGTTTAATCTCTTTTATTCAAAAATTGACCATTTGGTTGAAAATTCAATCATTTGGTTAAAAAGTCATCTATTTTGGTCAAAAATTCAACTATTTTGTTGAACATCCGTCTTTTTGTATAGAAAATTCATCCTGATGGTTTGAAAATTTGTCTTTTTTGATTGCAAATCCAACGATTTGGATTTAAATGTAAGTGTTTGGTTGAAAATTTATCTTTCTGGGTTGAAAAAGATCTATTTGTTGGAAATTCAAGTTTTCAGGCTCAGGGTCCAATGCATTCTAAGAAATGTTGTCTTTTTGACTTGAAAATCCAACTATTTCGTTGAAAATGCATCTGTTTTTGGTTCAGGTTTAATTCGCCCTTTTGTATAGAAAATTCATCGTTTTGTATTGAAAATTCATCTAATTTGATGAAAAATTTATCTTTCTCAATTGAAAATTGACCTTTTTTTCAGAACTTAATGGTATTCTAAAAAAATCGTCTTTTGTCATGAAAATTCAATTATTTGGTTAAAAATTCATCTTTCTTGTTCAAATTTCGTCTGTGTTGATTGAATGTCCAACTAATTAACCGGGCATGCAACTGTTTGGTAAAAATTAATGTTTTTTTTTAAATTCAACTATTTCGTTAACAATTTCATCTTTCTTGGATAAAAACGATCTATTTGTTGAAAATTCCACTTTTCAGGCTGATGATTCAACTGTCTTCGAAAAAAGTTTGTCTTTTTGGCTTGAAAATTCAACTATTTGGTTGAAAATGTAACTGTTTCTGGTTCAGGTTTAATCTTTTTTATTTAAAAGTCGACCATTTTATCGAAAACTCAATTGTTTTGTTAAAATGTCATCTTTTTTGGCAAAAAATTCATCTTTCTTGGTTAAAAATGAACTTTTTCTTGAATATTTGACTATTAAGTTAAAAATTCAAATATTTTGCTAAAAAATCGACTCTTATAATTGAAAATTTATATTTTTCGTTGAAAATTCGTCTTTTTTCATTGAAAATTTATCTATCTTCGTGAAAAATCATATTTATTGTTGAAAATTCAACTTTTCAGGTTGAGAATTCAACTGTCTTTCAAAAAAATCGTCTTTTTGGGCGAAAAATTCAACTATTTTGTTCAAATTTCAACTGTTTAGCTAAAATTTTAATTACTTTGTTATAAATTCTTCTCTTATGCTTGAAAGTTCAACTATTTGGTCGTGAATTCAACTGTTTGGTTCTAAATGATCTATTTGTTAAAAATTCAACTTTTCAGGTTGATAATTCATTTATTTGGTTTAAAATGCAACTGCGTTTGGTTGAGGTTTAATCTCTTTTATTTGAAAATTGTACCATTTGGTTGAAAATTCAATTATTTTATTCAAAAGTCTTCTTTTTTTATTGAAAATTCGTAATTCTTGGTTGAAAATTAACTTTTTTGTTAAAAAAGTAACTGTCTTCTGAAAAGTCGACCATTTTCTTGAAAATTTATTAATTTTGGTCAAAAGTCATCTTTTTTGGTGGAAAATTCATCATTCTGGGTTGAAATAAACTTTTTCCTTTCAAAATCCAACTGCCTTCTAAAAAGGTCGTCTTCTTTGCTTGAGAATTCATCTATTTGGTTGAAAATGCAACTGTTTTTAGTTGAGGTTCAATCTTTTTTATTTGAAAAGTCGACCATTTTGTTGAAAATTTAATAATTTTATTAAAAAGTCAGCTTTTCTGGTTGAAAATTGATTATTGTTGGTTGAAACTCAATCTTTGTAGGTTGAAAATTTAACTATTTTGCGAAAAATTGTTAAAAATTTGTCTCTTTTGCTTGAAAGTTCTGAAAACGATCCTTGTGTTGAAAATTCAACTTTTCTGGCTGATAATTCAATGGTCTTCTAGAAAAATCATCTTTTCAAACTATTTTATTGAACATTCGTCTTTTTCTATTGAAATTTCAACTATTTGTATCTAAATCCAACCTTTTATTTGAAAATTATTTTCCTTTTTTAATTTAAATTATTTGGTTGAAAATTCTTTTTTCGTTGATAATTCAACTTTTCAGGTTGATAACTCAACTACCTTTGAAAAAATTCGTCTTTTTGGCTTAAAATTGCAACAATTTTTTTAAGTTCAATCTTTTTTGTTTTAAAATTCGACCATTTAGTTGAAAATTCGTCTTCGCAGGTTGACAATCCAACTGTTTTGCTAAAACTTCAATTACTTTCTTAAAAATTTCTCTATTTTGCGTGAAATTTCTCAATTATTTCGTTGTGAATGCAACTGTTAACTTGAAAATTATATTTTTTCAATTCGTCTATTTGATTGAAAATAAAATTAATCTTTTGGGTTTAAAAGTCAACTGTTTTCTATACCATTCGACGCTTTAACTTGAAAACTCAACTCTTGTATTAAAAATTCGTCTTTGGGTTGAAAAGTCGTCTGTTTTGGTTGCAAATCTTAAGAATTTAAAGCGTTTTATATTTACTTCAATTTTATATCGATACTAATTTTATATAAAAGAATTTATTCCCCTATTATTCTTCATATTCTTGTGAAAAATGACCATATTTTCCCTGTTTTGAGAGCATTTTGGGCTTTGAAGCTTGAATTATTAAAAAATGAATAATTTCATGTTGAAATTATACATTCCCGAATTTAATACCTTAATTGTTGAGAATAATCCAAGTTGACAAGTATAACAGTTCAGAAATAAATATTTTAAACCCAGATTTAGAATCTTTGAAGCTGAATGACTTTAAAATTTATTGTGATTCTGCAGAAATATTTAAAAATCTATATTCCTAAACAAATAAAGTTAATCAGTCATTCAGTGTCTGATTTTTTTCCTCCTCTTTAAAATTTTGATGCGACTTTTCCTGGAATTTACTCGAAATTCCATGCGACTTTCGTTATAATTTTATGCGACTAATGCGACTTTCTTTAAGCCTTCTAGTCAATCCGAGCCCTACTTGTAAAATATTTAAAAGAAATAGTAGATACACATATTCAATATTTTCACGCCAGCATCAGCGTTCGAAGAAGGAATGAGCCTACAGCGTAAGTTTTCACAATTTAGCTTGAAATGAAAAAAAAAAAGAATACAGATTTTATCCAAGGTTTTATTGGTCTTGTGAACTTTAATATTAGAATATTTTAATAGTATTGGAATACGCAAATTTTTAAGTATCAAAATTATTGTCTCACGCATTTTTCTTTCTGACTGCACTAAAAATCGAAAGGCTCAATTAATAAAATCTTAACATCTATACGCTGCTCTTAATAGTGTTAGAAGAAAAACATCACCAGCGCAAGTTACTCGTCAGCAAACTGACAAACTATCTGGGTAAGAATGAGAGAATTAAGTATTCAAGGTAGACGTGCGCGCCTCCTCTTATATGCTTTTTGTATTTTACTATTTTAGGTATCACGAGCTTTTGTGTGTGTGTTTTTTTCTAAATATTATGTCACCAATTTAATGTGTTCGGTGTCATTAATGAGTGTCGACTCTATGCAATTAAGAAATTAAGTTATTTTATAAGTTTCCAATTAAAAATTCTTACTTTTTATGTAATCGAAAGTACAAGTCGACGTTTTCGATTTGAAATCTTTTTAAACACTTGGAAGGTAAACTAAGTTTCTTTCTGAATTTTATTTTAAAATTTATTATTTTCAGAGTCGACACCCTAACAGGGTTGCTACACGTCAGGGAATTCCAGAAAGACAGGGAATGTCAGGGAACATCTGAAGGAGTTAGGGAATTTTCAATTAACTAAAGTTGAAGTTAATTTTATTATTTTTTTGAAAATTCAACTGCTTTGTTGAAATTCGTGTTTTTTTTTTAAATTGAAAATTCATCTAATTTGGTAGAAATTTCATATTTTTTGGTTGAAAATCACAACTGCTTGGTTGAAAATTAATCTGTTTTAGTTAAGGATTGAACTATTTTGTTGAAAACTCGTCTATTTTTATTGAATTCAACTGTTTTTGATTTAAATTTAACATCTTTTTTTATTCAAATATTAACTATCACAATTTTTGTTGAGATTTAATTTTTGTTGGTCGAAGATTCATCACTGGTTGAAAATTGAACTATTTTGTTGAAATTCCCTTTTTCTTTTGTTGAAAATTAACTGCTTCAATTTTGGTTGAAGATTTAACTATTTCGTTGAAAATTTATTTTATTTTTTTGAAAATTTAACTATTTGGTGAAAAATTCATTTTTGTTGATAAAAATTCAAATCCTTGGTTGAAAATTCATTTTATTTGGTTGAAATTAATTTTTCACTGAAAATTTGAGTATTCTATTTTTGGTTAAAGATTTACTTCTTTGGTTGAAGATTTAACTATTTCGTTGAAAATTCATTTTATTTTGTCAAAAATTCAACTATTTTTTTAAAATCGTCTTTTTTTGTTGTTGAAAATGTACTTTTTTAACTGAAAGTTTAAGCTTTCTATCCTTGGTGAAAAACGTATCTTTTTTGGTTGAAAATTTATATTTTGGTTTGAAAATTCAACTATTTAGTTAAAAATTCATCATTTTAGTTTAACATTTAATTCTTTCGTTGAAAATTTAACTATTATCTTGAAAATTCGTTCTTTTATTAGTTGAAAAGTAATTTTTCAAGTGACAATCTAACAATTCTATTTTTGATTTTAAATTTATATTTTAGTTGAAAATTAATTTATTTTCGTGAAAACTTATCATTTTCGGGTTTGAAAATTCGGTTTTTTTGGTAAAAATTTAGTCTTTTTGTTTGAAAGTTCATCTGTTTGGTGGAAAATGTAACTATTTGTTTAAAAATTAATTTTATTTGGTTGAAAATTAATTTTTTACTGAAAATTCAACTTTTCTATTTTGGGTTGAAAATATATCTTTTTTCGTTCAAAATTCATCTTATGGGTTAAAATTTCAACTATTTAGCTAAAAACTCATTTTTCTTTGTTAAAAATTTATCATTTCAGTTAAAAATTTATTTCTTTTGTTGAAAATTTAACTATTCCATGTTTGGTTAAAAAGTTATCTTCTTCAGTTGAAAATTCAACTGTTTGGTTAAAAAATCGTGTATTTTGTTGAAAATTCGTTTCTTGTGGTAGAATATTTATTCTCCTGTTGAATAATTTATCTTTTCGGTTAAAATTTAACTATTAGGTTCAAAATTCCTTAAATTCAAATATTTGATTGAAAATTCATGTATTTAAAAAAAATATATTGAAAATTAATTTATTTTGCTAGGAATTTAATCTTCTTGGTTGAAAATTCATCTGTTTGGTTGAAAATTTAACTGTTTCGTTGAAAATTAATTTTTTAAATGAAGATTCAACTATTTTATTTTTAGTTACATTTCATTTCTTTTGTTGAAAATATACATACTTTCTTAAAAGTTCGTTATGTTTTTAGTTAAAAATTTATTTTCCGACTGTAAATTTAACTATTCTATTTTTGGTTGAAAATTAAACTATTTGGTTAAAAATTATTTTTTTGGGTAAAAATTCATCATTTTTGGGTTAAAAACTTGCATTTTTTTGCAGAAAACTCATCTTTTTTGTCTTGGAAATTCAACATTTTGGATGAGATTTTTTCCTTCATTGACTGAAAAATCTTTCTTGCTTAAAACTTTCAACTCTTTTAAAATCCTCTTTTTGGTTTAAAAATTCGTCTATTTTGGTTAAGGATTTAATCAATTTCTTGTCAATTCGTATTTTTCGGTTTAATTCAACCGTTTTTGATTGAAATTTAAAATATTTTTAAATGGAAATATCAACTATTGCACTTTTCTTTGAGAATTAATTTTTTTATTGAAGATTCATCACTTTGGTTGAAAATTTAACTAACTTTAACTTATAACTTTTGTTGAAAATTTCTTTCTTCTTGGCTGAAAATTAATCGTTTGAACTGAACATTAAATTCTTCAATTTCCGTTTCAAAATGTATCCTTTTGAGTAGAAAAGTCAACTATTTGGTTGAAAATTCGTGCCTTTTACGTATTTTTTTACGTAATTTGTGAATGACCTCTTATAAAATTATGTATGACTGTTGTCACTAAAAATATTTGAAATAAGTTAAGAAACAAATTTTTTTTGCGTCAACATTATTGATCTTCTCGGTGTAAGTTTGTTTTTATATCTAAAAGAAAAATTTGGAACGGCCAGGGAAAATGAAAAATTGGTCAGGGAAAATTCAGGGAAAGTAAGGTAATTTAGAAATTTGGATTTTGTAGCAACCCTGCCTAGTAAAATGCTTTACTGTAAGCCGTATGATTGTAAAATCTGAAGAGAAAATATAATATGAATACAGCAGTTGAATTTAACAACGTATTTTCTATTTCACTCATGCATGTAATAATTCTTTCCATTTGAAAAATGCGTAAAATTCAAGTTTTGGTATCAATTTTTTTAGGATTTGGCGGTTGCCTTCTTCTTTCCTCTTTTTTCAATTTGAATGGAGACATTTTTTTTAATTTACACCAATTTCGTAGTTAAATTTCAATGTTGGACATTAAAGAGGAATTAAAATTTTTTATTTATTCTGAATTCAATTTCTTGAATTTTGATGCGTAATTATCATGCAAATAAACAAAAAATAATGTAGCAAAGCTTTATGTCGGTAAAGACTCTGAAATCACGCTTCCGCACAATCTGTGCATGGTTCTTGAAATTTTTCGGCATTTTTGAACAATCTTAACTTGAAGATTGCATTAAAATTCTGAACACACTTATTTTAATGTAATCATGTCGGTAAATTTTGTTCAAAAGAAATGTAGGCTTTAAATTTTGATACAAAAAAGTGTGAGAAGAAATTTGTATTGATTGTGTAATTTGGCTTTTTCGTGGACAATATTAGGTAATTTTGAATAATCTTTCTTTTTTACAGTTCACGGTTATCGTTAGCTGGAAGCAGAACTCAACTTAGTGCCCCAAGTACTGAAAATTTGAGCACTTCGGTATATGAGCGAAAAGATGTCGGCGAATCACACATTCCTGCACCAACGACAACCAAAAGAGCCTCGTTTGTGGAGGTATAACTGCTTTTTTATATAAAAATAATGACCAAAAGTTTTTTTAATCATTTCTAAGGTTCCTTACTTCACAGTGTCTTTCGGAATCAAAGGCGCCATCAAAAATTTACAAAAACTTCCAATTTAATCTTGTAAAAGTTAATCGATTAGAAATTTACAGTTTTTAATATTTTAGTTGGACGGAACTTGAAATTTCTTGATTTAAAATTTGTATACAAAGAAATTAAATCAGGCGATCGACAATTCTTAAAATTTTTAAATGTTGATGTATTTAAAATTTCACTGTTTCAATTTGGGTCGCTCTTGATTTCTAATTTGAATAATTTCTTGAATTAAACAAATTGGAATGATGTAATTTAGAATTTTCAGGTTTTTCTTCCAATGCTTTTAATGTTAAATTATCTAAATTTGGAAAGCATTGAAATATAGAATATGTTTTCTCTTGTTTTTTAAAATTTCTTAATAACAGGGATCACAGTCTGTCCACATTTTTTACCTAATCCCATTTTCCCCTTTTTTTACAGGGATCGATTCATTTTTAAGAATCTTAAACAGAAATGAAAAGACATTAGAAATAAGAAGCTTTGAAAGAGATTCTTTTTGATGATAACAATTTCAAACATTTCCTAAACGATTTATTTGCTGATTTTGTAATTACAAATCAAAAACATCTTTATAGTTGTAACAGGCTTCACAAGAAAAAATGCTCTAAAATGAAAAGAAAAATGAGATTTTTTACGAAAATAGGGAGATAAATTCTTTTAAATAAAATTAATGCTGGAACAAATATTAAATTTGAATTAAAACGCCTCAAATTCCTACTATTTTAAGTAAAAATATTGCATTTTTAATAAAATAGATGAATTTTTATCCAAACAGTTGAATTTTCAACCAAGATGATTAATTTCCTACCAAAAAAAGACGAATTCCCAACCAAAGAAATGAATTTTCAACTAAAATGACGAATCTTCAAATAAAAAAAATGAATTTGTAACAAAGTAGTTAATCTTTCAACCAATTAGTTGTATCCTCCACCAAAAAAGATTAATACTCGACGAAAAATATAGTAATGGGTTAATTTTAAATCATGAGTAGTTTAATTTAACCAAAAAAGAAGATTTTTCTACAAAACAGTTAAATTTTCGAGCCAAAAAGGCCAATTTTAAACGAAAAAGTTAATTTTGTACAAAAAAAAACAAACTAATTTTCAACAAAATAGTTGGATTTTTAACTAAAGAGATGAATCTTCAATTCTTCAAACACGAAAGATTTTTCAGCCAAGAAAGAACAAAAATGTCAATCTAAAAAGAGGATTTTTCTACAAAACAGTTGAATTTCCAACCCGAAAAAAGCTCATACCTTTAGCAAAGTATTTCAACTTTAAACCAAGTAGTTGAATTTTCCAACAAAAAAAATGATTCTTAACAAAAAATGTAATAGTTAATATTTCAACCAACAAATATTGTTATTTTAAATTAGAAACCGTTAAAATTTGTCCAAAAAATACGAATTTTTAGTAAAGCAGTTGGATCCTCAATCAAAATAGATTAATGTTCCACCAAATTGTTACATTTTCAACCACATAAAGATTTAAAATATTTAAATAATAATAAAATAAAAAAATGTTTAATTTAAAATTTAAAAAATTTAAAAATACGACGTTTTAAAAAATATTTGAATATTCAACAAAAAAAGATTCTTCAGTTAGTAAAGAACAAAATTTCAATCGAATTGTTAAATTTTCAACCCCAAAGTATGAATTTTTCAACAATAAACGTTTATTTTCAACAACATAGTTTAATTTTTTACAAAAATAGTTGAATTTTCAACCAAAAAGGATGATTTTCCAACAGATTTGTCAGATTTTCAACTAAATAGTAAAATTTGTAACCAAAAAATATTGTATTATTAAATAAAAAATAGTTGAATTCAACAAAAAAGTACAAATTTTCAACAAAATTGTTATATTTTCAACTAGAATTGAATTTTGAACCAAAAAAATGCATTTTAACAAAGTTGTTCAACTTTTAACCAAATAGTTGAATTTTTAACCAAAAAGGATTAATTCTCTATGAAAAATTTAATAGTTGATATTTTAACCAAAACAAATTTCAATTTCAAATCACAAACAGTTGAGTTTAACGAAAAAATACGATTTTACTACAAAATAGTTGAATTTTCAACCGAATTTGTAATAAAAAATGAATAAATTTCGACCAAAATAGATGAATTTTTAAATCAAAAAGACGAATTTACAACTAAAAAATATAAATTTTTCACGAAAACTTGAATAGTTGAATTTTCGAACAAAAAAGTTAATTTTCAACCAAAAAAAAACTAAGTTTCAACAAAATAGTTTCATTATCAACCAATGAGATGAATCCTAAACCAAAAAACATTAATTTTCAACAAAGCCGTTTAACTTTTAATCATGTAGTTGAATTTCCAACCAAAAACGATGAATTCTCAACGAAAAATGTAATAGTTGATGTTTTAACAAAAAATATTTTTATTTTAAATCACAAATAGTTTAGTTCAATTAAAAAATAATCTTTTTCGACAAAATAGTTGAATTTTCTACCCGAAAATATGAATTTTCAACAAAAAAAAGTTAATTTTCAACAAAATAGTTTAATTTTGTAACATATCGTTAAATTTCCAACCAAAGAGATGAATCTTCAGCCAGGAGAGATTTTGCAGTAAAGAAAGAACAAAAATTTCATCCATATTGTTGACTTTTCAAGCCAAGAAGACGAATTTTCTACAAAACAGTTCAATTTTCAATCATAAAGTTAATTTTCAACCAAATAGTGGAATTTTCAACCAAAAAACGATTTTTTTAAACAAAACAGTTTAATTTTCTATCAAAAAGGATGTCTTTAAGAAAATTATTGAACTTTTAACCAAATAATTAACTTTTCATCTAAATAACAAAAATTTGTAACCAAAAAGGATTTTAATTTGGAATAAAAAAAAACAGTGGAATTCGAACATAAAAGAGAACTTTTCAACAAAATTGTTCAACAAATAGTAACTTTTAACAAAGTTGTTCAACTTTTAAGTAATTAGTTTAATTTTCAACCGAAAAAGATGATTTCTTAATAAAAAGGTGTAATAGTTCATATTTCAACCAAAACACATTTTAATTTTTAATTAAAAACAGTTGAATTAATCCAAAAAAGACAGTTTTTTAAAATAAAATACTTGAAACTTCAACCAAAACTGATTAATTTTCAACCAAAGAGTTGAAGTTTTAACTGTAAAAGATTAAATGTATACTAAAAGAGATGAATTTCCAACAAAAAAGTTTATTTTTAACCAAATAGTTGAATCTTCAACACAAAAAGATGATTTTTCCTCAATACACTTGAATATTCAACCAAAAAAGATTACTTTAACAAAATTGTTGAATTTTGAACCAAATAATGTTTTGAATCAAATAATAAAATTTCTATCCAAAAAAAGATGCATTTGAGTGGAAAATCGAGAAAAGTGAGAAATAGAAAAATAAGGGAAATGTAAGAGAAATACTGTGAAGCCTGGGATGAATAATTCGCAATTTTGATTCATTTTTAATATTCTTAAAATACGTAATAAAATAAGTAAAAGGCTGTATAGGAAAAAAGTATGTTAGTTTTGGTTTTAAAAATAAATTTTTTAATAATTTTTTTTTCAATTCTGTTTTTTACACTAGAATCTTTTTTTTAGCTGATATAAAAAATTGTTTCGAGCATCTAAAAGATTTCTATTAGTAGAAATACATTAGAAACAACTTTAAATGTATAAGGAAACAACAACAGAAAAAGTAGGGTTTTCAAATAGTCATTTTTGTATTTTTTAAATTATTTTTTTCTAGTTCACTTAGAAAAATATTTTGAAAAACTCAGGGTTCTATATTAAAAAGAATACACTAGAAAAAAATGTATGAGAATAAGGAATCAAAATCTATATACTGATAAAAAAATTTCAAACATGAGCATTTTTTAGTCATGTTCATCTATTTTTCATCTTTAATCTTCTTGAATTTTTTTATGTGTATTTTTATTAATAGAAAGTGATGAATTGTTCATTAGATTTTTCAAAGCTAGCTAAAAAAATATTTAAACACAAAAATGACTAAAAAGCTTGTTATAAAAAGTTTTTAATAATAAATGAAATCTCTTTTAAGCCCCTTTTTTTACCTAAAATTAAACTACTTAACAGCTGTGATTCCTGAAAATTTCACTGATCCAATCATTGCTCTTGATTTCTAGGTTGAATATTTTCTTGAATTAAACGAATTGGAAATTATCTAATTTAAAATTTGCAGGTTTATCTTTCAATGCTTTGAATTTTAAGCCTAAATGTACAAAGCATTGAAATATAAAATCTATTATCTCTTCTTTTCTACAATTTCTGAATTAACTCTTTTCCTTTGTTTTGATAAATAACCATCTAGAGAAAAGACAAATGAAAGAAAGTAATGAAAATGTTTGTATGGCTCTAATAACTTTATATGTTGGGTTCCTTCGAGAGAAATTTGTGTCGCACGTTTATATGTAACTGGTTGAAGCAGAAAGAGAATCATTGGTGCAGTCTTTGGCACGTGAATGATTATCACCTTGATTAAAGTATCTTGCGCAGTGAGTTGGTGATTCTACAATTTTCAATGGGATTCATATGGGAATGCACGTATGTGTTTCAGAAGTCCCCTAGCACGAGCTCGCCTCCCGGCAAAAAGCCAAAGGCCCAAGATGACAATAATGTAATTAATACTCATTAATAAGTACTGTTTCAGTTTTTAATTACATCATCTCTATGACCTCGACTAGCTCTTTGTCCTTCATGGTTCATCGTAACTCTATAATTCATTACTTCATAGATATCAGAGACATTGATTGTCTTAGCTCTTAACAAATGGCGAATGGATTCAGTTCATCTTTCATCATAATCAGGGCCTATTCTGTGGAAAATTCAAATTTAGATGAATAATTTATCCCCTGAAAGCTTGAGTTAATAATTTACAAAATTGAGAAGACTATTTCGGTTGGATTTTAAAATTTAATGAATTAATAAAATTAAAACAAAATGACGGAGTTGATATCCAGGGTGACCGCAGGTCAGGGAAAGTTAGGGAAAAGTTAGAGATTATACTTCAGTGTCTCGTCCTCAAGATCACTTGTAGTAGCGCCAGCTGCTCGGTTATGACCACAAATTTTAAAGGATAAAAATTTAGGAAATTCATATTTTGCCGTTATACGCAGGCTCACCCGTTACCATGGCCCGATCTTCATTCGTTTTTGTTGTGCGGTTATGATCAGAACGCCTTATCGTTTTTTCTAAAACTTTTATTAATTTGTGTTCACGAATTCTAAAGTATGGCCGAATCGCCATCCCAAAAGGTCGGTGAACAATCGAGTTCACCGACAAAAGCTCAATTACTTGCTCAAATGCAAGTTTTACAAGAACAATACGCGCGTACCGAAACTAGCCTCAAATTGCTCGTGTCGCGTCATAGAAGTTCGGAATCGCGTCACTCAAGTTCAATATCCGGTTCAATGAAGGAGAATTCTCACGATAGAGGATGGAAGCGTGATTTTTCTCCGGAATATCAAGGTACCTCGAGGAAAAGAGAACATCGCCATCATCAGTATTCGCCAGAGCGTCATCGTCGTCGTGAGCGGAGTTATACCTCCGTTGAATCAGGAGGTTCAAGATCAACCAGACACGCAGAGCGTACCCCGAGAGGGACGTCAGATCGTGATCTAGAAAAGCGAGCAAACAGACGGCAAGAGCGATACCCTAGAGGTTCGACAGTCGATTATTCGAGTTCCACCAGACGCGCAGAGCGTACCCCGAGAGGGACGTCAGATCGTGATCTAAAAAAGCGAGCAAACAGACGGCAAGAGCGATATCCTAGAGGTTCGACCGCCGATTATTCGAGTTCCGAAAGGTCTCGATCTCGCTCACCGAGAGTCAAAAAGCGTGCCGCTGAACATTCGCCCTCAAAGGGACCTTCTCAAACACTTAAGTTCCCGGAAACAGTAGAAAAATTGTCTGACGAGCCAGGAAACATTGAAGAAGATCTTGTTGACCCCGAAATCGTGGATCTCTTGGGCGTTGTTCCGGACCAAAAGATGGAAGGTCCACCTTTGCATTCGTTTTTAGCGAAACAATGGCCAATCATTGTGCAAAAAGGATTGTCAAAGGAGACGAAAGAAGAACTTTTAAAGAAATACCCATCGCCATCTAATTGTCCTTTGCTCTCGGCGCCAATTCTGAATCCAGAAATCCGGGCAATCTTGGGAACCTCTTCAACAAGGAAAGATAAGTACCAAAAAATTACCCAAGAACAGATTGCGTCGATTTCGAGCGCCATTGGTCTGGCTTTGTCAGAGCTAATGTCAGGAAAGAAGAACGAGGCTGGCGCCTTGGTCTTGGACGTCAATCGCGTGATCAATTTAGTCGGAGACGCAGGACGTTTATGTGCTGACGCCTTTTTTTGTGCATCAAAAACAAGAAAATATTTCGTTGCCCAGGGCAGCAATATGTCTGAAGCGGCGAAGACTCTAATAGAGGGAAGCGTCTCGGATACCTTCCTCCTGGGTAAAGATTTCGGTGACAGATTAAGAGCAGCCAAAGCGTCGGAGAAGGCTGGCAAAGAGATGCTGTCTCAAGACTCATATGCACGGAAGAAAACTAACTATAAGTTCAAAGGATCCTACGTTCAACCTAGATCAGATGCCACGAAGGATTTAAACTTCCGGGCCCCAGCCAAGAAGAATTATACAAAATTGACTCAGAGGACTGGGGCGGCGAAATCTTGGAGTCGAAACAACAGCAGCAACAACAGTTACAGAAGCAAGCAGAATCAATATCATCGTCGTTAAACGTAAGTGTAGCAGGTAGATTAAAATATTTCCTCCCCTTGTGGCAGGATATCACCACAAATGCGCTCGTCCTTCAAGCTGTAAAAGCATATAAAATTCCTTTCGTAAGGAAGCCTTCAGGCTACGAGTCATTACCCGAACCTGCATTATCACTCTCTGATCAAAAACATTGTTTACAGCAGATTGATAAATATTTGAAAAAAGGGGCTATTGCTAAGGTTAATCCTTGCAAAGATCAATTCCTTTCTTCCTTTTTCTTAGTTGACAGATCTAATGGAGAAAAAAGATTCATTTTGAATTTAAAGAGACTTAATCAGTTTGTCGTAACAAATCATTTTAAATTGGAAGATTGGATAACCGTAATTCGCCTTATGTCTCCATGTTGTTTCCTAGCTTCGATAGATCTGGAGGACGCTTATTTCCTAGTTCCAGTGCACCCGGACCACCGAAAGTACCTTCGTTTTCAATTTCAGCAACAACTCTACGAGTTTAAAGTCCTTCCCTTTGGGTTGTGTTCAGCCCCATTCATTTTCACTAAAATCATGAAACCAGTGACGGCTCAGCTTAGATCTAAGGGTTTCATTTCAGTCAATTACCTGGACGATTTCCTCCTTCTCGGAGATTCGAGAGCTGAATGCGCAAGAAATGTAGATGATACTAAGTCGTTGCTAGAGTCCCTTGGGTTTATCATTAACATTAAAAAATCTCACTTGGTTCCAGTTCAAACAATAAAATTTTTAGGTTTCATATTGGATTCGAGAAGTTTTACCACGAGTCTTCCAGACGAAAAGAGACAAAGAATTCTCAAATTAGCCCGTTCCTTCGGGGAAAAACGCTGTTGCAAAATCAGAGATTTGGCTCATCTTATTGGAATTTTGGTTTCAGCGTGCCCAGCCATGAAATACGGTCCAGTGTATGTTAAAGGCTTGGAAAGATGCAAGTTCTTAGCCCTCAAAGCCAATAAAGACAACTTTGATGCGTCTACACATTTACCTACGGAATTCCATGAAGACCTAAATTGGTGGACCAAGAATATAACTGATCCTTCAATCTGTAACCCAATAAGAGACGAAAAATATTCTTCCGAGATTTTTTCAGATGCTTCCAAGACAGGCTGGGGCGCCTTTTGTGAAGGAAGATCGACACGGGGCCAGTGGAGTGTCGACCAAAAAGGCGAAAGCATAAATTTTTTAGAGCTCACAGCTGCCTTCAACGCTCTAAAATGTTTTGCAGTGAATTTTAGGTCGTGCGAGATCTTGTTGAGAATCGACAATACGACAGCCTTGAGCTATATCAACAAGATGGGCGGAATTCAGTTCCCTAAGCTTGCTAACCTAGCTAAGGAGATTTGGAAGTGGTGCGAGCAACGAGATTTATGGATTTCAGCGTCATACATCAGATCAGCTGACAACGTTGAAGCTGATAGAGAATCGAGGATTATCTCACGGGAAACAGAGTGGACTCTTTCCCCAGACGCTTTCAGGAAAATCAACAGTATTTTTGGAGACTTCGATATTGACCTTTTTGCCTCAAATATTAATGCAAAATGTTCTCGTTTTATTTCATGGTTTCCAGATCCAGAAGCTGAGAGTGTCGACGCGTTTACACGCTCTTGGGAAAACGAAAAATTTTATGCTTTTCCTCCTTTTACGTTAGCACTGAGAACCTTAAAAAAGGTAAAGGTTGACAAAGCAGAAGGGGTCGTAGTTCTCCCGTTTTGGACTTCTCAACCGTGGTTCCCTCTGTTCAACCAATTGCGAACATCAGAACCCATTATTCTCGGGCCAAATAAAAATTTGCTCTCTTCTCCTTTTAGCGAATTCCATCCCCTGTGGAGAAGCCTTACCCTGGTTGTAGCCAAAGTATCGGGCAAGCATACACCTTTGCAGTAGAGGGAATCTCCACTCCATCCTTGCGGGTTATCCTGGCGTCTCTCGCTCCCTCGACTTTGAAGCAATACGCGAGGCCAATTAAGTTGTGGTGGGAATTCTGCGAGAAGAAGGAAATTTCGCCTTTCGAACCCCCAACATCGTCGCTACTGGATTTTCTTACCCTCTCGTTGGAAGGAATAAATGCATATGGGACACTCAACTCGTATCGATCTGCTATCGGGTTAATTGTCAACCGTGACATTGGGAACGATCCCATAATTAAAAGATTTTGCAAGGGCGCGTCCAATTTAAAGCCTCAGAGTCCACGATATGATTTTACATGGGATCCAACCCCAGTACTTACCCACTTAAAATTGCTTTATCCTAATGACAAAATTTCGTTAAAAGATCTTTCATTCAAGCTGGTCACATTATTGGCCCTTGCGACAGCTCAAAGACAACAAACAATGACATTGATGAAGTTAAGTAACATTGTACAACAAGAGAACGCTATTCACATTAAAATAACTGACAGAGTCAAAACTTCAGGCGTCAACAGAAAACAGCCCTTATTGACTCTACCTTTTTTCAAGGACCAACCAGCTCTGTGCGTTGCTTCGACGCTTTTAAACTACATCGAGAGAACGTCCAAAATAAGACCAGAGGGTACAGATCAAATATTAATCTCCTTGAGAAAGCCTTATGAGCCCTGCTCTGCCCAGACTTTGAGTAGATGGATAAGGACGATCCTCTCGAAAAGCGGGATAGATACCAAAGTTTTCACGCCTTACAGCATTAAACATGCCGCTACATCTGCGGCTTTACGCAACGGCGTTTCCCTCGATGTCATTCGAAAGACTGCGTGTTGGTCCGACTCGTCAAAGGTCTTTGCCTTATTCTACAATCGCCCAGTTTTAGAGAAAAGAAATTTTGCTCAAAAGGTTTTAAGCTGAAGGCGATATGATTCTTATTACGCTAAGAAACTTCGTTTTGTATTTTTCTTTCTCATACTTATACGATTGTGATAAGTTTTTTATCTGTGTTCTATTTCCTTTTTCAATTCTAAAGATCGTTATGTTTTAAGTCTTACCAATAAACGCATTGTTCAGTGTTTTTGAAATCAAAAAATTATTTATTTTCCAAGAAAGTAATCGAAATATCACCATAAAAACTTTAAACAACTACAAGTGATCTTGAGGACGAGACACTGAAGTATAATTATACGATCAAACGAACTTACCTTAGTGAAGTTCGATCGTAATTATACGATGTGTCTCGTCCGAATAGATCACTCCCTCCCTGCCCCCTTTTCTTTCTTGGGTTGCATTTTTCCCATACGTGATCTATTCGATTCCGGCGATATTTCGTCTTTAAAATTAATGAAGATCGGGCCATGGTAACGGGTGAGCCTGCGTATAACGGCAAAATATGAATTTCCTAAATTTTTATCCTTTAAAATTTGTGGTCATAACCGAGCAGCTGGCGCTACTACAAGTGATCTATTCGGACGAGACACATCGTATAATTACGATCGAACTTCACTAAGGTAAGTTCGTTTGATCGTATAATTTTAAAAGAAAAAAATGGCAAAAGTCAGTGAATTTATGTAAGAGGCACTTTAAGACATTGTCAAGAATTCTCAGGATTGCCACACAGTTACTTTTTTAAGATAAAGTCATGATAGTCACTTTCTTAAATTAAAAATCACTTCAGTCACTTTTCTTTGCAAGAGCTTTACAATGTTTCAAGAGATTTCAGAAGATTTCGAAGGATTTTAAATATTTTAGTGTATTTTAAAAGATTTTAGAATATTTTTGGGTATTTTGAAAGATTTTTTTAAAAAGCTTGAAAAAGTTTCAAACAATTGAATTTGCAATAAATTTAAATCATTATAAGGAATTTCAAAAGATTTTAGGATATTTTTGGATATTTCAAAAGATTTCGAAGAATTTTCAATAATTTTCAATCATTTGAAGAAATTTCGACAGATTTTAGGATATTTTAAAATTATCCAAGGAATTTCCAAAAGCTTGAAAAAGTTTCAAGCTATTTCAAAAGATCTCAGAAATTTGAAATATTGAATTTTCAATCAATTGCAATCATTATAAGGAATTGCAAAAGATTTTAGGATATTTTTGGATATTTCAAAAGATTTCGAAGAATTGTCAATAAATTTCAATCATTTGAAGAAATTTTAACAGATTTTAGGATATTTTTAAAATATCCAAGGAACTTTCGAAAGCTTCAAAAAGTTTCAAGCGATTTCAAAAGATCTCAAAGATTTGAAATATTGAATTTTCAATCATTTGAAGAAATTTCGACAGATTTTAGGATATGTTTAAAATATCCAAGGAATTTTTAAAAGCTTGCAAAAGATTCAAGCGATTTCAAAAGATCTCAAAGATTT
>CAKNXH010062685.1:125529-157447 GCA_932178445.1 Andricus quercusramuli
AGGAATTATTGAAATATTGAATTTTCAATTAATTTCAATAATTATGAAGAATTTCAACAGATTTTAGGATCTTTTTGGATATTTTAAAAGATTCGCAGAATTCTCCATCAATTCTAATCGTTTGAGGAAATTTCAAAAGATTTTAGTATGTTTTTAAAATATCCAGAAATTTTAAAAGCTTGAAAAAGTTTCAAGTGATTTTAAAAGATTTCAAAGATTTGAAATATTGAATTTTCAATAAATTTCAATCATTTGAAGAAATTTCTACAGATTTTAGGATATTTTACAAATATCCAAGGAATGTTCAAAAAGTTGAAAAAGTTTCAAGCGATTTCAAAAGATCTCAAAAGTGTGAAATTTCAATCAATTTAAATTTTCGGGTATTTTAAAAGATTCCGAAGAATTTTCATTAAATTTTGATAATTTGAAGGGATTCCAAAATATTTATATTTTAAAAAATTCCGAGAAATTTTCAATTGATTTCTATAATTTGAAGGGATTTCAAGTAATTTAAGATATTTTTAAAAATTCTAAGGAATTTTCAAGCGCTTTTAAAATTTTTCAGGTATTCAAGAATATCTTGCAGTATTTTAAATAGCATAGATGCTTTTTCATAAAATTTCCAGGATTTACGGGCTTTCATAATATTTTATGAATTTCAAAGAATTTATCCACACAAATTGAGATATTTAAAATATTTGAAGGTATTTCCAAATTCTTTGAAGAATTGTAAAGATTTTAGGAAATTTTTAGAAATTCCATGGAATTTTTAATTGATTTCAATAATTTTGAGAGATTTCAAAGGATTTGATAGATTTGAGGGTGTTTTTGAAAATTCCAAGAAATTCTAAAAGATTTCAAGGTAGTTTCAGGAGATTAAAAACTGTTCAAGGAATTTCCAAGGATTTGAATGATTTAAAAGGACGTAAAGAAATGTTGATGGTGTTTTAAATATTTACTAAAATTTTGGAATATGTGGAATGATTTTTCAAGATCTATACGTTTTAAGGGTATTTTACAAGACTCCACGGAATTTCATAAAATTTATGCGAATTTCGATGATTGTGAGAAATTTTAAAAGCTCTGAAGGCAGTCTAACCGTATTTTCCAGGATTTCAGGAAATATAATCATCTTTTATGTAATTTCGCGACATTTTATAATATTCTAATGGGTTAAAAAAAATGTACTCACAAGAATTAAGAGATTTCGTAGGATTTTCAAGATTTTCAAATATTTGAAGGTATTTTCAAAGGTTTTTGAAGAATTTGAAACATTTTAGGATAATTGAAAAGATTTCAAGGGATTTTCAATTGATTCCAATATGTAATTTAAAGTGATTCCAACAAATTTGAAAGATTTTAGGATATTTTTAAAAATTCTAATGAATTTTCAAGGGCTTTAAAAAATTGCAAAGGATTTCAAAAGATTTCAAAAGAGTTGAAATATTTTCGTATATTTCAAGAGATTCCAAGGAATTTTCGAGTGGTTCGACAATTTTTAAAGAATTTCTAACGATTTGAATGATTTTAAGGGATAAAAAAAAAATTTGTAATAATTTTTAAAGAATTTAATAGAATTTTGGAAGATGTGGTACGATTCTTAGAATCCACAAGTTTCTAGGAATTTTTAAAAGATTCCAAATCACTTTGTAAGATTTCTGAGGATTTCGAGGATTTTAAGGTATTTTAAAAGTTCTAAAACAATTTAATTTTTGCAGGATTTCAGGAAATATCAGCTATCATAGAATTTAACGGTTTTTATAATACTTTAATGGATTTCAAAGAATTTATTAACAAAAAGTGAGGAATTTCGTAGGGTTTCACATATCTGAAGAGATTTTCAAATATTTCATGCAATTTTTTTAAATTCATTTGGAGTTCACCTTGAATTCTTATTAATTTATTCTGAATTCTTTTTAATTCTTCGAAATTCTTCTGAATGTTTTTAATTTACAACAAATTTTTCTTTCAAGAACAATATTCAAACATGAATGATGTAAATTTATTTTTTTACAAATAATTTTTTTATTTTTGGCAGTTCATTTGAGATCGTTTGAATTTAACTTGAATTGTTTTGCAGTCTTTTGAATTTATCCTGAATTCGTTATAATTTACCTGAAATCCTTATAAATTTCATCTAATTCTTTTTAACTCTTTTAAATTTCAAAGAAAATTAGTCACACTATTGACGTACATTAGTCACTTTTTCGGTTCAAGTAGTTCACTTTTTCACTTTTTTCAAGTAAATTAGGCTCTTACAGCAATTAGAATAATAAATTAAAAGTTTATAAATTAAAATTAAAAATGGGTATATTCAATTTATAAATGATTCTATAATACAAATGTTATAGGATTAGAATTTTGGTCCCTTAATATTAGGGAAAAGTTAGGAAATTTTAAAAACGATGTTTTGCGGCCTCCCTTGAAATTTTTATTTGTTTATTACAATTAAAATTTGTCTATAATTTAACATTTTACCGGGGAAAAATAGAGGTTTCTTCTGTTTTGAGTTTGAAATTGCAGAAAGTGTATCAAAATTCGATCTAAAATAGGCCCTGCTCCATCCTCATTTTAATCACTTGCTTCTTTGATTAATTTGTGCGATGTCTAGAAAAAATCAAGAGGTATACAGTCTCTCATCGAAACTGAATTCCTCTTCGAGACTATAAAGCATAAAATCAGGGTGGCCATCCACCCGGGAGAAAACCGGGATAAAGCCGAAATAGTATACCGGTACATTTTCCACATTTCATAATTCGCGCGTTTTGTAGCTTCTAAATAGGTCAAAGTTCCGCGAAAATTCAAATTCGATAAATGAAAAATTTCTTCTTTCATAGAAATTTATAATAAAATTGTATAGTTCGTTCATAAAACAAAGTAGGAGTCTAAGTAATTCATTTGAAAAGAAAAATTTTATTATTTTAATTACTGGTCAGTTTTTCTTGCGTAGTTCTAAATTTCACAAATACATATATACCATCATAGTCTACTGAAAGAACGTGTCAAAGTACGTGCTTTCATAATATTCTCTATTTTTTATACCGAATAGTTGTATTCTCAACTAAAAAAAAAAATTTAAAAAGATCAATTTTTAACCAAAAATATAATACTTAAATTTTCAGTAAAAAATAATTTTTAACCAAAAAAACGAAGTTTTAACAAAATATTTGAATTTGCAACCAAACAAGTACTTTTCTACGATGAAGAAAAATTTTCTACTAAAGAAATGAATTTTCAACAAAATACATACTTAAATTTTTAACAAAAAATGGTGTAGTTACATTTTCAGTTAAAAAATTAATTTTCGACAACAAAAAAAACATTTTGTTAACCTAATAGTTCAATTTTTAACGAAAAAAACTAATTTTCAACTAAAAAAGGTAAAATTGAAAAAATGGCATAGTTGAATATTCAGTTTTAAACAAATTTAATAAAATAAACGGATTTTCAACAAAATTGGTAAATTTTGAACCATTTTCAAAGAAAAAGAATAATTTTCTACCAAAAAGACGAACTTTTGACTAAAAAAAAAGACAGTTTTCAACCATAAAAGAAAACGAATTTTTAACAAAATAGTTAAATTTTAACTAAAGAAATGCATTTTTCACCAGAATGGATTAATTTTCAAACAAGAAGAATAATTTTCTACCAAAAAAGATGAATTTTCAACCAAAAGAGACGAATTTTAAATAAAATACATCAATTTTCAACCAAATGTTTGATTTTTAATATAAAAAAGACAAATATTCCCCTTTCATAAGTTTTATTTTGCACTTGAAATTGAATTGGTTGAATTACAAATTTGAAAATGATCAATTCTGAACGATTTAAGTTTACTTCAAGTAGTTTAAATTTCTAAGGTTCTGATTGTAAAAAAAAGTTTTAAAGTCTGATTCGTTTAAGTTTCATCGTTCCGGAGTAGACATTTTTTCATTTTCAATGTTTCCAATTCGAAATTACGATTTATTTTGAACGTTTTTTCAGAATAATTCAATTTATTGATTGATTCTAGCAAAATTTGTCTAATCAGTTTTATTGTTAACATATATTTTTTTATGTAACAAAAATTTCAAATCGTAGAATTTTAGAAGCTTTGACTTTGAAAGATTCAATTTAGTTTTTATTTTCAAATTGTCAAATTTTAGTCGCCTTGAATTTAAAACTATTGAAACTCAAAAGTTTACAATTTGTAATTATTTATTTTTAAACGTTTTTAATTAGACATAATACAATTTAAATTCCTTTGAATTTCAAATGATCCAATTTCCGAAATTCTAATCTGAAAATGTACCATTTTTAACGGTTTTCAAATTGTCCTATTTTCGAAATTTGTTACTAAAATTATTCAGTTTCGAGATTTAAAATAAAATAAAGAACAATTCTAAAAAATAAATAAAATAAAATTATTCAATTTCGGGCGCTTTGAATTAGAAATTATACAATTCAAATAAAATATTTAAATTTTTGAATAAAATAAAATAAATGCATAATCATAAATGGAATAGTTAAATTTTCAGCTAAACAAATTAATTTTTAACAAAAAAAAAACCGAATTTTCTACAAAATAGTTAAATTTTTCATCAAAATGTTTCAATCTTCACCCAAAAAGATGAATTTTCAAGCAAGAAGATTAATTTTGTACGAAAAAGACGAATTTTAAGCAAATTTATGAATTTTCAACAAAATAGTTGAAATAAAAAAAAAGAGTTCAGTTTTCAATAAAGAATATGAATTGTGAAGTAAAAATCTTAATTTTCTTTAAAAAACTACGAAATTTCAACAAAATACTTGAATTTTCAGTTAATAAAATTAATTTTTAAACAATATAACCAATTTTTAATAATATTGTTGAATTTTCAACCAAATCATTTTGAACTAGAATCAAGAATCTTCTACCAGAAAATTTAATTTTTAACAAAGTAGTTCAACTCTCAACCAAACAGTTGAATTTTTAATCAAAAAATTCACTTTCACAAAATTGTTGAATTTTCTACGAAGTAGATTAATTTCTAATCTATTAATTGAAATTTTGAACTCTTTGAATTATAAATTATACAATTCAACTCCTTTCGAATAAAATTGTTCAATTTCCAAAATTTGAGACTGAAATTTTTTTCAAACTCTGTTAATTTCAAATTATCTAATTTTAAATGTTTTTATATCAAGAAATGATACAAGTTTACCTAATCTAATAGTTCAAGTTTCAGTTAAACAAATTAATTTTCAATAAAAAAAGACGAATGTTTTACAAAATAGTTACATTTTTCATCAAAATTTTTCAATCTTCAACCAAAAAGATTAATTTTCAAGCAAGAAGATTAATTTTGTACTAAAAAGACGAATTTTTAACCAAATTTATGAATTTTCAACAAAATAGTTGAATTAAAAAAAAAAGAATTTAATTTCAATCAAAAATACGAATTGTCAAGTAACAATCTTAATTTTCTTTAAAAAAATACGAAATTTCAACAAAATGCATGAATTTTCAGTTGATAAAATTATTTTTCAAACAATATAACCAATTTTTAAGAATAGATGATCTCAATCAAACAGTTGAATTTTTAACCAAAAAATTGACTTTCACAAAATTGTTGAATTTTATACGAAGTAGATTAATTTCTAATCTATTAAATGAAATTTTGAACTCTTCGAATTATAAATTATACAATTCAACTTCTTTCTAATAAAATTGTCCAATTTTCAAAATTTTAGACTGCAATTTTTTGCAAACTCTGTTAATTTCAAATTATCTAATTTTAATTGTTTTTTTTATCAAGAAATGATACAAGTTTACCTAATCTAAAATAGTTTAAAATTTTGAACTAAAACATGTAAGTTTTCTATTAAACAAAATAAATACACAATCATAAATGGAATAGTGAAATTTTCAGTTCAACAATTTAATTTTCAACAAAAAAGAAGACGAATGTTTTACAAAATAGTTAAATTTTTCATCAAAATGATTCAATCTTCAACCAAAAAGATGAATTTTCAAGCAAGAAGATTAATTTTGTACCAAAAAGACGAATTTTTAACCAAATTTATGAATTTTCAACAAAATAGTTGAATTAAAAAAAAGAGTTCCGTTTTCAATCAAAAAGATGAATTGTCAAGTAACAATCTTAATTTTCTTTGAAAAAACTACGAAATTTCAGCAAAATACATGAATTTTCAGTTAATAAAATTAATTTTTAAACAATATAACCAATTTTTAAGAATATTGTTGAATTTTCAACCAAATCATTTTCAACTAGAATCAAGAATCTTCTACCAGAAAATTTAATTTTTAACAAAGTAGTTCAACCAAACGGTTGAATTTTCAATCAAAAAATTCACTTTCACAAAATTGTTGAATTTTCTACGAAATATATTAATTTCTAATCTATTAATTGAATTTTTGAACTCTTTGACTTATAAATTATACAGTTCAACTCCTTTCTAAGAATATTATCGAATTTTGAAAACTTTAGTCTGAAATTTTTCAATTTCGAGAGCTTCTTTTTAAGATTTTTTCAATTTCAAACACTTTTAATTTCAACCATCTAATATTAAATTCTTCTAATAAGAAATGATACAAGTTCAATTCCTTTTCATTTTATTCGAAATATTGTCCTTTTTCCGAAATTTTACCTAATTTAAAATAGCTTGAATTGGAACGTTTTCAATTCCAATACGTTCAATATATATTTTTTAAATTTTAAACGCTTTCAATTCGAAATGATTAATTATTGTTTAAGAAATGTTCAAAACATATTATTTTTAAAAAATTCAATAGATAACTAGGAGAAATCACGAATTTTTAACTGAGAATTGGGAGAAAGCCGGGAGATGAAAGTGATAAAAATAGTGGCCACCCTGAAGATAGATTTTGGTTATTTGGAACATTTTTGCTGTCCTTTGCATAAAAAATTCTATACGTTTCTAGGATCATTAGGCGTTATAGTCTGAACTCTATAATTTCATTTTAAACATGCCTGGTGTCATTTTTCCATCAATTTCGACTTGATTCATCGATTGGGTTGTTCTGCGTTTCCTATAGAACTAATAGAGAGTTTCAATTACTCAGCTTTTTGGTGTCTGCTACCACGACTAATCTGTACTCTAACAAAAAACTTAAGGTATTAGGTGTACATACAACAGGAACACTGTGCTGCCTTTATGCAATGTTATCGGGTCTATTTTTATTACTGCGAGCTGAGAATCTTTCAGTTTTCCTTCTTATTTCATTTTCAGGAGACGTATATTTGTTAACGAATGTTTTAAGTTTCTCAATGCATTTTGGATATGTCCACATTCAAACCCCTATGCGAGGGGGAAACAACTCCTAAGGAACCGGTAAAAAAAAATTTCCAGCAAAACAGTTAAATTTTCAAACAAAAAAGTACTTTCACAAGATTGTTCATTTTTCTACGAAGTAGATTAATTTTTGTTCAAATAATTGAATTTTCAATAATGTAGTTGAACTCTAAACCAAATAATTGTATTTTGAACCAAAAAACATTAATTTTTAATAAAATACATGAATTATCAACAAAAGAATTAATTGTCAAACAATTTTTCAACAAAAAATTACTTTCACGAAATTAGTATATTTTCTACGAAGTAGATTAATTTTTAATCAAATAATGTAATTTTCACCAAAGTAGTTTAACTCTAAACAAAATAGTTGTATTTTTCAACCAAAAAACATGCATTTTAACAAAATACATGAATTATAAAAAGAAAAAATTATTTGTCAACCAAATGTTTGAATTTTCTACTATAGTAGTTGCATTTTCACCCCAAAAAGACTAATTTTCAACATAACCGTTGAATTTTTTACCGAAATAATTAATTGCACAAATTTTTGAGTTTTCTACGAAGTAAATTAATTTTTAATAAAATAACTGATTTTTTAAAAACAAAAACATTAATTTCCAGTCGAGAAGATTCATTTACTACCGAAAATACGAATTTAACCGAAGTATTTGAATATTCAACTGAAAAAGATCAATTTTTAACTCTAAATAAAATAATAACATTTTAAATAAACAAAAATTAATTTCTTACAAAGAAGAAAAAAAACGAATTTTCAACAAAATAGTTCAATTTTCAATTAAAAAAGATATATACTCAATCGAAAATGGAATAGTTAAATTTTCAGTTAAACAAATTGATTTAAAAAAATAAAATAACAAATTTCTATAAAATAGTTCAGTTTTTCACCAAAATATTTCAATTTTCAATAAGATACATCAATTTTCAGTTTAAAAAATTAGTTTTTGAATAAAAAACATGAATTTTTAACAAAATACCAAAAGGTCTAATTATGAACAAAACCGTTGAATTTTTAACCAAAAAAATTACTTTTCAACCAAATAGTTGTATTTTCTACTATATTAATTGCGTTTTCAACCCAAAAATACTAATTTTCAACATAAACGTTGAATTTTTGACCGAAATAATTATTTCACAAAATTGTTGAATTTTTTACGAAGTAAATTAATGTTTAATCAAATCATTTTTTTTCATCAAAAACATGAATTTCCAGTCGAGAAGATTCATTTTCTACCGAAAAGTACGAATTTTCACCGAAGTAGTTGAATATTCAACTAAAAAAGATAACTTTTCAACTCTAAATAAAATAATTACATTTTCAATAAACAAACATTAATTTCTTACCAAAAAAATATTTAAAAAAAAAACGAATTTTCAACAAAATAGTTAAATTTTCAATTAAAAATATATACACTCAATCGAAAATGGTATAATTAAAATTTCAGTTAAACAAATTGATTTAAAAAAATAAAATAAAAAATTTTCACTAAATAGTTCAGTTTTTCACCAAAATATTTCAATTTTTAATAAACTACATGAATTTTCATTTTAAAAAATTAGGTTTTAAACGAAAATCGTGCATTTTCAACAAAATACATGAATTGTCAACAAAAAAGTTACTTCTCAACAACATAATTGAATTTCAAACCAAAGTAATTGAATTTTTAATCCAAAAAATCTAATTTTCAACAAAACCGTTGAATTTTTAACCAAAAAATTAATTGACAAAATTAGTTGGATTTTCTACGAAGTAGATTAATTTTTAATAAAAAAAGTTATTTTCCAACCAAAAATATGAATTTTCATTCATGAAGATGCATTTTCTACAGAAAAAGATGAATTTTCACTAGCGTAGTTGAATATTAAACTAAAAAGATAAATTTGTAACCATAAATGAAATAGTTACATTTTCAGTAAACAAAAAATAATTTTGTACCGAAAAAAAACGAATTTTCAACTAAAATAGTTCAATTTTAAATTAAAAAAAAGATAAATACACAATCGAAAGTGAGATAGTTAAATTTTTAATTAAACAAATTTTTTTTTGATCCTACAAAATAGTTATATTTTTTACCAAAATATTTCAGTTTTCAACCAAAAGGATGAAATTTCAAGGAAGAAGATTAATTTCTACCAAAAAGACGTTTTTTAACAAAATAAATGAATTTTCAACAAAGCAGTTAAATTTTCAACTAAACAGGTGAATTTTCAAGAAAGAATCTTATTTTTCTATAAAAAATTTGTTGTCAACAAAATAGTTAAGTTTTCAACCTAAGAGTATTGTTTTCAATTAAAATTATGAATCTTCAACTGAAATAATTAAATTTTTAGTTAGAAAGTACATTTTGAACCAAAAGAATAAGGATTTTTCAACAAAAAGTTATGTATTTAATGTAAAATATAATAATTGATATTTCAGCTGAAGTAGATTTTAATTTAAAGAAAAATAGTGAAATTTTCTATCAGAGTAATTGAATTTTTAACCCAAAAAGACTAATATTTAACCAAAAAATTACTTTCACAAAATTATTGATTTTTATGGGAAGTAGATTAATTTTCAACCAAATAATTAAATTTTCAACATATTAGTTTAGCTCTCAACCAAATAGTTGTTTCCTTAAACAAAAAGATGAATTTTCAATTAAATACATTAATTATCAACAAAAAACTTCATTTTCAACCAAACAGTTGAATTTTCTACTAAAGTATTTGAATCTTAAATCTAAAGAGACTAATTTTCAACAAAACAGTTTAATTTACAACCAAAAACATGAATTTTTAACAAAGAAGAATAATTTTGTACCGAACCAGACAAATTTTTAACAAAATAAATGAATTATCTAAGAAAAAAAATTGTCAACCGAGTAGTTAAATTTTCTATCAAAGTAATTGAATTTTCAATCCAAACAGTTCAACTGTCAACTATGTAGTTGAATTTTCTACTAAAGTACTTGAATTATTAACTCAAAAGGACTAATTTCCAACAAATTAGTTTAACTCTCAACAAAATAGTTGTATTTTTGAACCAAAAACATGAATTTTAACAAAATACATGAATTATAAAAAGAAAAAATTAATTTTCAACGAAATAGTTGATTTTTCTACTACAGTAATTAAATATGTTAACTAAAAAAGACTAATTTTCAACAAAGTAGTTTAACTCTCAACAAAACCGTTGAATTTTTAACTAAAAAATTACTTGATAACATTATTGGATTTTATACAAAGTAGATTAGTTTTTAAGAAAAAAATTTATTTCCCAACCAAAAACATGAATTTTCAGTCGAGAAGATTCATTTTCTACAGAAAAAGATGAATTTTCACTAACGTAGTTAAATATTAAACTAAAAAGATAAATTTTCAACCATAAATGAAATAGTTACATTTTCAGTAAACAAAAGATAATTTTATATCGAAAAAAAAAGAATTTTCAACTAAAATAGTTAAATTTTCAATTAAAAAAAGATAAATACACAATCGAAAGTGAGATAGTTAAATTTTTAATTAAACAATTTTTTTTTTAATTTTACAAAATAGTTATAGTTTTCACCAAAATATTTCAGTTTTCAACCCAAATGATGAAATTTCAAGGAAGAAGATTAATTTCTACCAAAAAGACGATTTTTTAACAAAATAAATGAATTTTCAACAAAACAGTTAAATTTTCAACTAAACAGGTGAATTTTCAAAAAAGAATCTTATTTTTCTATTAAAAATGTTTTGTCAACAAAATAGTTACATTTTCAACCTAAGAGTATTGTTTTCAATTAAAATTATGAATCTTCAACTGAAATAATTACATTTTTAGTTAGTAAATAAATTTTGAACCAAAAGAATAAGGATTTTTTAACAAAAAGTTATGTTTTTAATGTAAAATGTAATAATTGATATTTCAGCTGAAGTAGATTTTAATTTTAAATAAAATAGTGGAATTTTCTGTCAAAGTTATTGAATTTTCAACATAGTAGTTTAGCTCTCAACCAAGTAGTTCATATTTTTAAACAAAAAGGTGAATTTTCAATAAAATAAATTAATTATTAACAAAAAACTTCATTTTCAACCAAACAGTTGAATTTTCTACCAAAGTATTTGAATCTTTAATCCAAAGAGACTAATTTTCAACAAAACAGTTGAATTTACAACCAAAAACATGAATTTTTAACAAAGAAGAATAGTTTTTTTACCGTAGAAGACAAATGTTTAATAAAATAAATGAATTATAAAAAAAATTGTCAACCAAATAGTTGAATTTTCAATCCAAAGAGTTCAACTGTCAACTAAGTAGTTGAAGTTTCAACCCATAAAGATGAATTATCAACAAAATACATAAATTATCAACAAAAAAATTAATTATCAACCAAATAGTTGAATTTTTAACCAAAAACATGTATTTTTAACCAAAAAGAATAATTTCATACCGAAGAAAGGCAAATTTTCACCAAAAACGAAATGGATTAATTTATTTTCAACCGAAGCATAATTAGATCCTGTCAAATTGAAAAAGTTTCAAATTTAACAATTTCTAATTGTAGATTTAAAAAAATGAGTCATTCAAAACTGATAAATATTTTACGATACATTTAGCATTTTTTATTGAAAATAAAGTGTTCGAAATTACACAATTTCAAATTGAAGCATTGAAAATTGTATGCTTCAAAATTTAACCAAATTTTGTTTGTCTGAATTTTGATTCGCCCAAATTCATTTGCTAAAGAAATTCTTACGATTGTTGCTTCCTCCGAATCCGAAATCTACTTTAATTTGACTTTCCCAAATTTTCCCTTCGCATAATTTCCATTACAACAAAATGCTATTTATTCAGATCTTAAAGGTTCGATAACACTTATAACGTCTCATTTTCAGGGCTGAAAAGAGTAAAAAAATTGCATTTTAAATATTATAACAATTTCGTGATTTGAAAATTGCAAACAAAATTTAGAATTCTTAAAGTTTGAAGCAAAGCTTGAGAACTGGTTCTTTAAAATTTTTCGCAATTCAAAAAGTTTAATATACTTCACATTCAAAAATATTTGTGATTCCAATATCTACAATTTGGTTAATTGTATGAATGAATAGTGAATTGTATGAATCAAAAAAAATTTAATTGATTAATATAATTTTAAAATACATTATAAAATGCAAGTAATAAATATAATACCCAGCCCTGTAAATTGTGTATATATTTTTTTCTCATACTCAAATGGGTCTTCGATTAGGATTGTGCTTTACATAAACTTGTTCCGATAAAAATGCATAAAAATCTTGAATTGGAAAATGAACATTATTTTGAATAATTCAGGAAATTGCACAGTTCTAATCAGGTCTTAATTATATTTTCCACGAAAGTTCGATTAGTGCTCTACTGATTTCCACTAAAGCTGAACTAAACAAGACACGAGTTATTCGGACAAAAGTTACGGATTTGCAGTTCTAGTTAGTGGTAGATCTAATCTTCACCGACACATTTTAACCACTAGATTGACGTGATTAAAAAAAAACAATCGCCCAAAATCTTACAATAAATATTTTAAAATATAGACGGGGTTCGTGGAAACCCTGAAGCCACAATTTGTTCCTGGGCAGTCGATCGCCAGTGCAACAACAATTACAAGCAACATCGAAGAGAAACTTTCGCACCTACAAATTCTACAAGAAAATGATAACTTGAAATCGCAGGTATTATATTTTTTTATTTATAAAATTAATTCGATTTTACATGGTTTATTAAAATAAATGTTATTATCTTTAGGTACGAGATTTAACCGAAAAGGTGGATCTGCTGAGAGTGAAACGAATGCAAGACAAGGAGAGGATGAAAGACTTTGAGAAAACAAAGTTGCAATTAGAGCAGCTTATTGAATTCAAAAGTAAAGTCATGGAAAGCCAAGTAAGTTTATCAACTTTTTTTCATTTTAGACTTTTTGGCAATGTTATCTTAACCAGGGCGACAGGTCAGGGAATACCTGTAAATCAAGGATAAGTCAGAGGTTTTGAAACAAAAGTATCAAAAATCAGGGAATTTCTGTAAGGAGCACTTTAAATAATTGTCAAGAATAATCAGGGCTGCGACATTGAAATTTTTGCTTGTAAATCACTTTTCAGTTACGTTTTATTAAATGAAAATATCATTTTAGCCATTCATCAGAGTGCGTGATCTGTTCGGGTCCGAATTCTGCGAAAATTTAAATTTAATATATGAAAAATAGCTTTTTTACACAAATTATTAATAAAAGTTTATAGTTAATTCGTAAAATAGAGTCAAAGTGTCAGTTATTCAGTTTTAAAAGAAAAAACTTAATGTTTTAAGTAGGGTCAGTTTTTCTTGTATAGTTCTGAATTTCACAAATATAACATTATTGTTTACTGAAAGAACGTTTCAAAGTACATGTTTTCAAAAGTTTTATATTTTTTATAGCGAAAACTAAAAATAACGATATTGTCAAATTAAAATACGAACTGTTTTGGAGAAAAATCGTCTTCTTTTTTTTTTTGAATTCATCTAGTTTTGGATAAGAATTTTATCAGTTAAAGTTTCTTCTCTTTGGTTGAAAATTTAACTATTCTGTTGAAAATTCGACTTTTACTTGTTTTTGTTTTATTTTTGGTTAAAAAGTTATTATTTTTATTTGAAAAATCATATGCCTTGTTGAAAATTCGTTCTTTTTGGTTGAATTCAACGACTTTTCATTAAAAATATTTTTTGGTTGAAATATCATCTATTACAGATTACTTTGTTGAAGATTCATCTCTTTGGTTTAAAATAAAATATTTTGGTGAAATCCGTTTTTTTCGTTAAAACTTGATCAACTGAAAATTTAACTGTCCATTTTTTGTTAAAAATTCGCCTCTTTTAGTTTAAAAATGAACCATTTGGATGAAGATTCATGTATTTTATTGAAAAGTCGTCTCTTTTGGTTGAAAATTAATCTTGATGCTTAACAATTAATCATTTTGATAGAAAAATCATTTATCTGTTCAAAGTTCAACTAATTTATAAGAATTCGTTTTTCTTCTCTTGAAAATTGACCTTTTTAGTTGAAAAATCAACTATGTCTTTGAAAATTGACTTTTTCTATAAAATTATTCTCCTTGTTTGTAAATTCATTTATTTTGGTTAAAAAGTAATCTCTTTGGTCAAAAGTTTAACTAGTTTGTTAAAAAAGTAACTCCTTTTAGAGGACTTTTTTTTTAGTCAAAAATTAATTTTTTAGTTGAAAATTCGACTTTTTGGTAGAACATTAATCTTCTTGTTTGAAAATTCATCTTTTTGGTTGAAAATTCATTATTTTTGGTTGAAAATTCAAGTATTTTGTTCAAGCCTGCTTTTCTTTGGTTCAAAATTATTTTTTTAACTGAAAATTGAACTATTTCATTTCTGGTTACAAATTTTTCTTTGCAAATTCATTTCTTTCGATGAAAATTTAACTGTTTAATTTATAATATAAATTTGATTGATTGATTAACTGATTGAAAATTCATTTTTTTTTAAATTCAAAGTTATACTATTTTTTTAAAAAGTAATTTTTTTGGTTGGAAATTTTTTTTTTAATTGAAAATTTAACAATTTTATTGAAAATTAATTTTCTTTTAGTAGAAAATTTACCTTTTTTAGTTAGAATTTCAAATCTATAGTTGAAAATTTATGTATTTTGTTAAAAATTTGTCTTTCTAGTAGAAACTTAATATTCTTATTTTAAAACTCATCTTTTTAGTTCAAAAAAATAATTTGAATGATTTCAGGGTATTTTTAAAACTTCGAAGGAATTTTAAAGAGATTCCAACATTTTATATAAGCCTTGAGGATCTGTTTAAAGATTCCAAGGGATTTTAGAAGATTTCCGAAAATTTAAAAGATTTTAAGAGATTTTAAAGGCTCACAACGTATGTTAATAAATTTTCCAGAATTTCAGGAAATATCAGATTTCCAGTAATTTCACGGGATTTTATAATATTTTAATGGATTTCAAAGAATTTATTTGCGAAAATTGAGGGATTCCATGAGATTTCAGAGATTTTTATTAATTTTAAAGATTTTAGGATATTTAAAAAGGTTCCAAGGAATTTTTAATTGATTTTAATAATTTGAAGGGATTTCAAATTTTTATTCAACATCAAAAAAGTCCTTAACCACAAATAGTTGAATTCAACCATAAAAGACAATTTTTCTACAAAATAATTGAATTTTCAAGCCAAAATATGAATTTCCAACAAAAAAAGTTCATTTTCGTCAAAAAATCTGAATTTTCTACCAAATTTGTAATTTTCAAACCAAGAAGTGGATTTTTTTACAAAGCAGGGGAATTTTCAGCCAAAAATATGAATTTCCAATAAAAAAAGTTAATTTTCAACCAAAAATTTAAATTATCCACTAAATAGTTGAATTTTATACAACATTTTTAAATTTGTATGCTAAAAAATTTGTCTTTTTGATATAAAAATTCGCCTGTATTAGTAGAATTTTCATTTTTCTTGGACAAAAATAAAATTGTTTGGTTGAAAATTTAACAATCTTGTTGGAAAGTGATACTTTTTGGTTTTTAATATTTTGGTATTGAAAAGAGAACTGAAATCTTTTCTGGATGAAAATTCAACTATTTTTTTATATTTTTTTTTTAATTAAAAATTCATCGGTTTCAAGAGAAATGTCATCTTTCTTCGATAGAAGTGCAACTTTTTGGGTGAAAATAAAACTATTTTGTTAAAAAATCATACTTTTGGTTAAAAATTCTACTATTTCGTTGAAAATTCAACTATTTCGTAGAAAATTTACTTTTTGTTTAAAATTCATATTTTGGTATTGAAAAAATTCGAGTTTTTGGATGAAAAATTCAATTTTGTTCTTAGAAAATTATTTTTTGTTACAAAAATTCATATTTTGTTCTTGGAAAGTCAACTATAATCTTTCCTGGATGCAAATTCAACTATTTTTTAAAAATTTGTTTTCTTTTTAAATAAAAATTCATCTGTTTTAAGAGAAATCTCATTTTTTTGTGATAAAAATTCAACTATTGGGTAAAGAATTCAACCATTTTGTTAAAAATGCATCCTTTTTGTTTAAAAATTTATACATTTAGAAATTAAAATAATAAATTATAAATGAAAAAAAAATAAATTTAAATAAAAATTATAAGTTTATAAATTTATAAATTCATCCGCTTCGGTAGAAATTTCTTTTTTTGTATGAAAATGCATCTTTTTGGTTAATAATTATTCTTCTTTGCTTGAGTATTCAAGTATTTTATTTGAATGATTTGGTTGAATCACTTTGTAAAGAAATTATTTTTTAAAGAGTTATATTTTTAGTTGAAAATTCATCTTTTTGGTTGAAAGTTGAAATATTTTATTGAAAATTAATCTTTTTAAATTGAAAATTCAACTACTTGGGTAAAAGTTAAGCTACATTGTTAAATTTTTTTTTATTGAAGGCTTATACCTATAACTTTTCCATTTTTTTAAGATTGATCTTTTTTAGTTGAAAACTCTCCTTGTTTGGTAAAGAAAAAAATAATTTTCTTGATTTAAAATTTCCTTTTTGTTGGGTTGTTTAAAATTCGGCTTTTTGTTTTTAAAAAACTTTTTTTTCGTATAAATTTCATGTTTTTATTATTGAAATATAAACTATGACACTTTTTGTTGGGAATTTATATTTTTAGGTGTAAAATTCAAATATTATGTTAAAAATTTAATTATTTTGTTGAAAATTCAAGTATTTTGTTGAAAAGCTATCTTTTATAGTAGAAAAGACGTTTTTTAAATTTAAAATAAATCAATTAATTTGAAAATTTTTAATTTGTTCCTGAAATACTGTTTTATTCCGTTTATAAAAGATTCAATCTTAAAAGTATTTCAAAATTAAAATGCTGGTATTTGAATATTAATGATAAGGAAAATGAAGTTCTCGGACACCCTGCCTAAATAAAATAAAATGAAAAATTAGTCTGGGAAAAGTCAGGAAATTTTGAAAATGAATTTTTGCGGCCACACTCTCTTAACTGAATTTTATTTTTTAGGCGAGTTTACAAAGAGATCTCCAAAGGGCAAAGCAAGAAGCTCGGGAAGCTCACACAGCTCGGGAACAATTTCAGGAAGAAATGGCAGATCTCGCTGAAACAGTAGAAATGGCGACTCTCGATAAGGAAATGGCTGAGGAAAAAGCAGAAACTTTGCAGATAGAGTTGGAGCAACTGAAGGAGAAGTTGGAGGAGCAGACCCTAGATTTGGAAATACTGCGTACGGAAATGTCGGACAAGGTATTAAATCGAAAATAAAATAAAAAAAACTTCTTCAGTTGACCCAGAAATATTTTTATTTCCTGTTTTTATTTCAAGATTGGAGGAGGAGGTTCGGCTTCCGGCACTTCGAGTTTCGAAGTGAAGCAGTTGGAACAGCAAAATGCCAGACTACGAGAAACTCTCGTGAGAATGAGAGATTTCTCCGCTCACGAAAAGCACGAATTCCAGAAACTTCAGAAAGATTTGGAACAGAAGAAGTCTGAGATCATGGAATTAAGTCGTACGAAGGAGAAATTGTCGGCGAGGGTCGAAGAGATGGAGCACCAAATAGCCGACCTGCAAGAACAGGTTATTGTTTTTTAAATTTTCATCAAGGGATTATAAAAAAATTCAATTTTTTTATCAAAGGGATCACAGTCCGTCCCTCGTCTTACCTTAAATCTTTAGAGATCTTTAGAAGATTTTTCACGAAAATAGAATACGTTTTTTTTTAAATAGAATACATTCTTTTAAATAAAACTAATCTAGGTACTAATATAAAATTTAAATCGAAACGCTTCTAATTCCTAATATTTCAAGTAAAAATATTGCCTTTGCCAATAAAATAGATGAATTTTGAAAATATTTTAATTTTAAAGAACAAGTAGTTGAATTCAACTAAAAAAGAGGATCTTTCTACTTAAAAATTAAATTTTTCAAGCCAAAAATATGATTTCTTAACAAAATATTTGAATTTTTAATCAAATAGTTGAATTTTCTACGAAATTGCTACATTTTTAAGCTTAGAAGAGAAATTTTCTACAGTGTTATTTTCCACCCGAAAATGTGAATTTTCGCCAATAAATAATATTCAAACCAAAAAAGATGAATTTGCTACAAAGCAGTTAAATTTTCAACCATAAGGTTAATTTTCTACCAAAAAAGTAGAATTTTCAACCAAAAAACTGAATTTTCAACTTAAACGATGAATCTTCAATCAAAAAGGTGAATTTTTAACAAAGTAGTTTAACTTTTAACCAAGTAGTTGAATTTTCAAACAAAATAATGAATTTTCAATGAAAAATGTAATAGTTGTCATTTCAATGAAAAAAGATTTTAATTTGAAATCACAAATACATAGTTGTATTTCACAAAAAAATACGATTTTTTTTACAAAATAGTTGAATTTTCGAGCAAAAAATATGAATTTCCGACAAAAAAAGTTAATTTTCATACAAAATTTTTGGATTTTCGGCCAAATAGTTGAATTTTCTACCAAATTCTCAAACCAAAAAGTCGAGTTTTCTACAAAACAGGAGAATTTTCCAGACAAAAATATGAACTTTCAACAAAAAAGGTTAATTTTCAACAAAAAATTTTAATTATCTACCAAACTGTTAAATGGTCAAACCAAAAAGTCGATTATTCTACAAAATAGGAGAATTTTCCAGCCAAAAACATTAATTTCCAACAAACAAATTTAATTTTCAACCAAAAATTTAAATTATCTACTAAATAGTTGAATTTATACCAAATTGTTACATTTTTATGCTAAAAAGTCGAACTTTCTACAAAATAGTTGAATTTTCAACCCGGAAATGCGAATTTTCATCCAAATAGTTGAGTTTTCTTTCAAAAAGATGAATGCTCAACGAAAAATATAATTGTTGATATTTTAACCAAAAAAAAAATAATTTAATTTTAAGTCACAAATAGTTGAATTCAACCAAAAAAAAACAACTTTTCAACAAGTTAGTTAAATCGCCGATCAAGCCATATTAATTTTTAAGAATAAAAGTTAATTTCCAACCAAATATTTGAATTTTCAACCAAATAGTTAAATATTTTACCGAATCTTTCAATTTTCCCAAAAAGACGAGTTTGCTACAAAACAGTTAAACTTTCAAGCATAGAATTAATTTTCAAAAAAATTCTTTAATTTTTTTTCAAAAAGGATTTCTTTTTAACAAAATTGTTGAGTTTTCAGCCAAATATTTGAATTTTCAACTAAATACTTGAAATTTTCACCAAATTTGTTAAATTTTCAAGTCAAAAAGATAAAATTAAAAAAAAAAGATAAATTTAATTTTCAACAAAAAATATGGATTTTCAACCAAGTAGTTGAATTTTCTACCAAATTGATAAATGTCTATGTCAAAAAGAAGAATTTTCTACAAAACAGTTTAATTTACAACCCAAAAAAATGTTCATTTTTAACTAAAATTAATATTTAACCCAAAAAGACGAATTTACTAAGAAACAGTTACATTTTTAATCATAAAGTTAATTTTCAACCAGACTGTAGAATTCGCTACCAAATAATTGAATTTTCCACCCAAAAAGATGAATTTTCAACATAGCAGTCGAATATTATATAAAAATGGATGTCTTTTTAACAAAATTATTGAATTTTTAACAAAATTGTTAATTTTTTAAACAAATAGTTGAATTTTCTACCAAATTGTTAAATTTGTATATCAAAAAGAATCATTTTCTAGATAACAGTTTAATTTTCAACCCGAAGATGTGAATTTTCAACACAAAAATACGAATTTTCTACAAAACCGTTACATTATCAACCATAAAGTTATATTTTAACCAAATAGTTCAATTTCCTACACAAACCTTTGAAATTTCAATAAAACAATTTAATTTTCTATCAAAAAGGATATATTATAATATATTTATATAACCTTGAAGACAATTAAAAAAATATACAGTTTTTTGAATTTTGTATTTTGTATTACAAATTATTTGTTCCCTAAAAGTATAATTTCGTTAAAAATTTTGTCCTGTCTTGACTGAAAAATCCGTCTTGGTTGAAAATTCCATTCTTTTGATAAAAAATCGTTACTTTGGGTTAAAAATTCATCTCTTTTGATAGAAAGTTCGTTTTTTTGTTTGTTAAAAATGTAACTGTTTAGTTAAAAAATTAATCTGTTTTGGTGAAGGATTAGACTATATTGTTCGAAATTTCATTTTAGTTGAAAATTCATCTCTTTTGGAAAAAATGTCATCCCTATTGATTCAAAATGCAACTGGTTTTAAATTAATATCTGTTGGTTAAGGATTAAAATATTTTGTTGAAAGTTAATCTTTCTGGATAAATTCAACTCTTTTTGATTCAAAATAATATTTTTTAGTTATAATAACAAAATCATTACATTTTTCTTTCATTGGAAATTTTCAAAAATCTTATTAAATTTTCTAAAGAATCTCCGGAAAAATATATTTGTATAACCTTAAAAAGAAATGAAGTTAAAAAATAAGTAGTGATGTGAAATTTGTGTTTTGTATCAAAAATTATTTTCCTCTACAAATGTAAAAACTACACGCATGTGATTGATGATGCCAGTTTAATAATAAATTAAATGCCGTTTTTTCATAAAAAATCTTATTTTTTACCTAAAAGTGAACTATTGAACTGCTGTGGTCCCTATTACTATCAATGCTAATTTTAATTTGATTTTTAATACAGGTTGATGCTGCTTTGGGCGCTGAAGAAATGGTCGAGTTGCTCGGGGAGAAGAAAATGGCCTTGGAAGAGAAAGTCGCAGAGTTGGAAGAAGCTGTTTCTGATTTGGAAGCTTTGCAGGTCAATATCTAAAGTTCAAACAATTAGCTATTTTTCTAGCCGTAGGATATTTTTTTTATAAAATAAATAACTTTTACAGGACATGTCAGATCAACTTGCAGAGTCCTCTAAGGAGTTAGAACTTGAGTTACGAGAGGAATTAGATCTGGCTTTGGGATCAGCTAGAGACGCTCAAAGACATAAAGACGCAGCTCTTGAAACTCTCGCGGATCGTGAACTCACAATTGCAAAATTCCGGGAGTTGACTCATCAATTGCAGGACCAGTGTCTGCAGCTTCAGCAGCGCGTGCAAAGCACCGAGTCTACGATTGCAGGAACAAGAGGTATATATATTATATTATTTTATTATTATAATTATTATTTATTATTGTTGAGTTTTCAACCAAAGACTTGAAATTTTTATCAAATTTGTTACATTTTCAAGCCAAACAGATAAAATTAAAAAAAAAAGAGAAATTTAGTTTTCAACCTAAAATATGAATTTTCAACCAAGTAGTTGAATTTTCTACCAAATGGATAAATTTCTATTTAAAAAAAAAAAGAATTTTCTATGAAACAGTTTAATTTTCAACCCAAAAAAAATTAATTAAATTTAATTAAATAAATTTTCAACAAAATAGTCGAATTTTCTGTCAAAATAGATGTCTTTTCAACAAAAATGTTGAATTTTGAAACAAATAGTTTAATTTTCTACCAAATTGTTAGATTTTTATGTCAAAAAGAATCCATTCAGAATTGTAATTAACTTTTAAAATTAATTTTTTATTAACTTTTTTGTTTAACATTCGTCTTTTTGCGTTCAGAAGTCAAGTTTTTTAAATAAAAAAATTGGCTTTTAAAAATTGAACAAAAGTAACAAAAATGTAATTAATTATTGAAGTATTTAACTATTTCATTGATATTCTCACTCTTTCTCCTTATTTCAAAGAATTCGTCTTTTTCTCCTGTTTTCAAGAAACATTCTCTTCTCCCCTATTTCTCATTTTTCTCGCTTAAATACGACCTGAATTGATAGAACTCAATAAAAAAATCCAGCTATTTTTCGTTCAAAGATAATTTTTAATTTCAAAAGTCAAATATTATATTATTGTTTAAGAATTCTTACATTTTTTCATTATTTTATTGAAAATTAAATTATTTTTATAGAAAATTCATCCTATTTTTTAGAAATCAGAATTGTTTTGTTGAAAATTTATGTTTTCAAGTTGAAAATTTAACTATTTAGTTGAAAATTAATCATTTCGGTTAAAAATTCAACTGTTTTGTGGAAAATTCAATTACTTGGTTAAAAGGTTGAAAATTTAACTATTTTTTCAAAAGATAACTTTTTTGTTGCAGATTGATATTTTTAGATTAAAAATTCAATTATTCTGTAGAAAATTCCCTTTTTTTTGGCTTGTAAATTCCACATTTTGGTTCAAATTTTTCTCTCTCGCCTGAAAATCATTCTTAGTTTCTAATTTCTCTTTTTTTATGAAAATTCATCTCTTTTGTTTAAAAATTCAATTATTTGATTCGCAAATTAATCTATTTTTCTTGAGGATTCAACCATTTTTTTTTAAATTCGTCTTTTTTGGATGAACTAAACTGTTTTTTTTTTATTTAAACTTAAAATCTCTTTTGTTTGTGTCTACTATTACATTTTTTGTTGATAATTCATATTTATGCTTTTGGTTGAAGATTTATCTCTTTGCTTGCAAATTCGTTTTTTTTTTGCTGATAATGAAATTTTTAACTGAAAATTTAACTATTCTAACTATTTTTTCTTCAGAATTAATTTTATTGGTTGAAAGTGGAAATCCTTTGTTTAAAATCCTTTTTTGTGTTGACGATTCATCATGTTAGTTGAAAATTCATCTCTTTGGTTGAACATTTTATTGAAAATTAGTCTTTTCGGGTGAAATTTTATCTTTCGTTAAAGATTCAACTATTTGTTTGAGAATTGATTTGTTTTGGTTGAAAATTCCGTGACCTAGTTAAAGTTGAACTGCTTTTCTAACATTAATTTTTTCAACCACACGTTGAAAATTCGATTATTTGTATTGAAAATTATTTTTTTAATTGAAAATTTAACTTTTCCAGTTTTGGTTGCAATTTGATCATTTTTGGTTGAAAATTGATATTTTTAGTTCAAAATTTAACTGTTTATTTAAAAGATCATATTTTTGTTGATAATTTCTCACTTTCAGTATAAGATTCAACTTTTTATTTAAAAATGTGTGTTTTTGATTAAAAAGTCAATTGTTTGTTTGAAAATTAATCTGTTTTAGTTGAGTATTGAACCTGTTTTGTTGAAATACCACGTACTTGGTTGACAGTCTCCCATTTTTGGTTAAAAATTTATCATTTTTTGTTGAAAATTTAACTATTTGGCTGAAAATTAACTTTTTTGTTGAAAATTCATCTCTTTGCTTGAAATTTCATCTCTTGTGGTTCAAAATTCATATTTTCTGGTCGAAAATTGAACTACTTGGTTGAAAGTTGATCTACTTTGTTGAAAATTAATTTTTTTTTGGTTGAAGATTCATCTATTTGGTTTAAAATTAGTTTTTTTTTTTTTGTGGAACATTATTTTTTGTATCTAAACATTCAATTATTCCATTTTTGTTTGAAAGTTGTTCTTTATTAGTTGTAACATCAACTTTTTATTTAAAAGTTCATGTATCTTGTTGAAAATTCGTATTTTTGGCTTGAAAATTCATCTTTTTAGGTTGAAAATTTATCTCTTTTGGTAGAAATTTAATATTTTTTGGTTGAAATTTTAACTGTTTGGTGGAAAATTAATCTGTTTCAGTTGATTATTCGACTATTCTGTAGACAAATTAAGTACTTGGTTAAAGTTGTAGTTATTTGTTAAAAATTATTTTTTTTGGCTAATGATTGAACTATTTTGTTGAAAATTCGTTTTTTTATGGTTGAACTACTGTGTTAAAAATTTCATTTTATTGGCTGATCATTTGAATAATTTGTCGAAATTTGTTTGTTACGAATACATTTTTACAACTGAAAATTTAACTATTCCAATTTATGTTTAAAATTTATTGTGTTTAGTTGAAAATTCAACAATTTGATTGAAAAGTTACATTTTCGGGTGGAAAATTCAACTCTTTTGTAGAAAACTCATCTTTTTGGCTTAAAAATTCAACAATTTGATTGACTTTTTTCTTTCTTGGCTGTAAAATCTTCTTTTTTTTTTTGTTAAAAATGAAATTCTTAAGGATTTATCTTTTTCCTTTGAAAGTTCATCTTTGTAGGTTCAAAATTCAACTATTTGGCTATAAATTCACCTTTTTTCTTAATATGCCCTAGTATACAACTATTTCGATGTAAGTGCAACTATTTGGTTGAAAATTAATTTGTTGTTTTTGCAAATTCTTCTTTGTTGGTAGAAAATTAACTTTTTTGTTTAACATTCATCTTTTCGGGTTGAAAAGTAAAGTTTTTTCTTAAAAAAATGAACTTTTCAGCTCTAAAAATTAACTCTTTTGTCGAAATTACGCTTTTTGGATTGTAAATTCATTTTCTTTGGTAGAAAATTAATCTTTTTTGCTTGAAAATTGAACTAATTTGTTGAAAGTATAATATATTCTGACTGGAAATCTTAGGAATATGATACTTTACCTACATTATTATATTTTTTCAAATTTATCCTATTATTCTCTTATTTTTGTGGAAAATCACCCTACTTCTTCTGTTTTGAGAGAATGTTAGGCTGTGAATTCTATGTGTGCCTTTCTGGGATCTAAGATATCTTTCGAATCTTAAAGTTTTTGGAAATAATTAATTAATTAATCTTCATTGGTTTTCAGGGGCAGAGCAACAGTTGGCAGACATCCTTGACTTCCAGAAGACCTTTGCAGAAACTCGAGCACAAACGAAAGCCGTGGATCTTGAACTTCGACGTTTGGAAACCGAAGAAGCTCGGTGTCATGTACGGTATTTGCTTTCATTCATGCCACCGGCGTTCATGATTCGAGGTGGTGATCACGACGCGATTTTGACGCTTCTTCTGATACCGAGGATGACGCAGAAGACGGAGATTTTGGTCTCACAAGTTCGGGATAAATATAGACAGATTGAGAAGTTCGACAGGTTCGTTTTAATTATGAGTCATCCATAAACTACGTTACCAATTTTGGGATATTTCTTTCGATGTCTATTCACGGATATCACGTTTATTCTGCGTTTTTTCGCGTTTCTAATGGGTTGTCGTATAGTGAGTAGAATTTTCGACCATAAAGAAGTCTTAAAAAAAAGTTGAGTTTTCAACAAATTAAATTTTTAACAACATAGTTGAATTTTGAACTAAGTATCGTTCAGTTCTCAAATAAAAAATATCAATTCTCAACGAAAGATATTTGGTATTGCATGTATGAATGTATGAATTTTCAATATAAAAGGACAAATTTTCAACAAAACAGTTAAATTTTCAACCAGAAAAGATATCTCAACAAAATAGTTGAAATTTGAACGTATAAAAATGAATTTCCAACAATATTGTAATTTTTGATCACAAGAGATGAATTTTCAACTAAATAGTTAAATTTAAAAGAAAAGATAAGTTTTTAATAAAAAATGGACTAGTAATAACATTTTTAGTTTAAAAAATTAATTTTCAACAGCAAAAAACAGTTTTCAATATCATTGAATTCAATTTAAAAAAAAATGAATTTTTATCAAAACTGTTGAATCCTCAATCAAAATTATGATTTTTCAAAAAAGAAGATTAATTTTCTCCTCACAAAGACGAATTTTCATCAGAATATATGAATTTTCCACAAAACCGTTGAATTTTCCACTCGACACTATGCATTTTCAACAGAAAAGGTAATTTTCGAGTAAGTAGTCAATTTTTCTAATAAATAGTTTCATTTTTAACCAATTAGTTGAATTTTCTACCAAAATATTTGGATTTTCAACCAAAGAATTGAATTTTCAACCACAAATAAAGTTTTCAACCAAAAATGGAATAGTTACATTTTCAGTTTAAAAATGAATTTTCAACAAAAAAAGCTATTTTTATACCAGTTAAATTGAACTAAAATAGGCGAATTTCTAACAAACAGTTCAATCCACAGCCAATAAGATGAATTTTCAAAAAAGGAGATCAATTTTCTACCCAAAAGACGAATTTTCAACAAAATACATCAATTTTCCATAAAATAGATGACTTTTCCTACCAAAACCAAATACATAGTTCAATTCGCTACCAAGATATTTGAATTTTGAACCAAACAGTTGAATTTTCAACTAAAAAAAAAAAAAAAAAAACTTCACCCAAAAATGAAATAATTACATTTTCAGGTAAAAAAATTCATTTTTAATAAAAAAAAGTAATTTCCTACCAGTTAAATTGAACTAAAAATACAAATTTTTAACAAAGTAGTTGAATCCGTAGCCAAAAAGATGAATTTAAAAAGAAGAAGATTGATTTGCTATCCAAAAAGACGACTTTTCAACAGATTATATAAATTTTCCACTAAACCGTTGAATTTTGCACACGACACTATGAATTTTCAACACGAAACTTATTTTTATAGTAATAGTTAATTTTTCAAATCAATAGTTCAAGTTTTAACCAATTAGTTGAATTTTATACCAAAATAGTTAGATTTTTAACCAAAGAATTGAATTTTCAACCACAAATAAAGTTTCGAACCAAAAATGGAAGTTACATCTTCCGTTTAAAAATGAATTTTCAACAAAAAGAAACGAATTTTTACCAGTTTTTTTACCAGTAGGATGAATTTTCAAAAAAGAAGATTATTTTTCTACCCAAAAAGACGAATTTTCAACAAAAGACATGAATTTTCCATAAAATAGTTGAAATTTCGACCGAAAACCAAAAAGTTCAATTCTTACCAAAATATTTGAATTTTGAACCAAACTGTTGAATTTTCAATAAAAAAGATAAGTTTCCAACCAAAAATGAAGTAATTCCCTTATGAGGTAAAAAAATTAATTTTGAACAAAAAAAACAACAAATTTCCTAACAGTTAAATTGAACTAAAAAAGGCTAATTTTTAACAAAATAGTTTAATCCATAGCCAGAAAGATGAATTTTAAAAAAGAAGACTAATTTTTACTCAAAAAGATGAATTTTCAATATAATAGATGAATTTTCAAATATATAATTTAATTTTCTACCAAATTGTTATATTTTTAAACCGAAAAGATGAATTCTCAACGAAACCTGTAATACTTGATATTGTAACAAATCAATATTTTAATTTGAAATAAAAAACAGTTGAATTCAAGCAAAGAAGACGAATTTTAAGCAGAATAGTTGAATTTTCAACAAAATATATGAATTTGTATGCAAATAGTCGTATTTTCAAATAGAAAATATAAATTTTAAATTACAAATATAAATTTTCAACAAAAAATTGCATAGTTATATTTTCAGTTTAAAAACTGGTTAAATTGTTCACTTCAAAAATCAAAACAAAAGTGAATTCTCAACGAAAAGTGTAATTGGTGATGTTTAAAACGAAAAATATTTTAGTTTAAATAAAAAAAGTAGAATCCAATAAAAAATATGAATTTTTAACAAAATATTTAAATTTGTGACCAAAGAGATGAATTTTCGACGAAAAAAATGAATTTTTAAGTAAGAAGATTAAGTTTCTACCAAAAAAACACGAATTTTCAACAAAATAAATAAATTTTCAACTAAAAAAAATGTTTAATCAATAAGTTGAGTTTTTGATCTAGAAAAGATAAACTTTCAACTAGAAATGTAATAATTAAATTTTCAGTTTAAAAAAAGTTTTTTTTCACCAAAAGTAGACGAATTGTGAACAAAATATTAACATTTTCAACCAAAGAAATGAATCTTCGACCAAAAAGATCAATTTCTTAGAAAGTATTTCAACTTTCAACCAATTCGTTGAATTTTTGACCAAAAAAGCTGAGTTTTTAACAAAATAGTTGCACTTCCAACAAAATAATTAAATTCACAACCAAATAATAGAATTTTCAACCGAAACAAAAATTCAAACGAAAAATTCATAATAAGGGAAAATTTCTTGAAAACAGGAGAAATGAAAATGAAAATTTAACTATTTTTTTGAAGTTTTTTTTATTTCATCTGTTTTAAAAGAAATATTTCATCTTTCTTGAATAAAAATGCAACTGTTCGGTTGAAAATTCAACTCTTTTTTTGAAAATTTGTCTTTCTGATTTCAAAATTCATCTGCTTTAGCAGAAATTACATCTTTCTTGGATAAAATTGCAACTGTTTGGTTTAAAATTCAACAATTTTGTTGAAAAGTCATACTTTTTGGTTGAAAATTCTGCTGATTTGTTGAAAATTTAACTATTCTGTAGAAAATTTATTTTTTAGTTAAGTTTAATATTTTGGTGTTGAAAAGAGAACTGAAATCTTTTTTGAATGAAAATTCAACTATTTCTTAATTTTTTCTTAATTAAAAATTCATCATTTTTAAGAGAAATTTCATCTTTCTTGGATAAAAATGCAACTTTTTGGTTGAAAATAAAACTATTTTGTTAAAAAGTCATACTTTTGGTTGACGATTCTTCTTTTTTGTTGAAAATTTAACTATTTCGTAGGAAATTTACTTTTTGTTTAAAGTTCATATTTTGGTGTTTAAGAATGTACTGAAAACTTTTCTGTACGAAAGTTCAACTTTTAAAAAAATTTGTCCTTTTTTATTAAAAAATCATCTGTTTTAGTACAAATTTCATCTTTCATGCATAAAAATTCAACTATTCGGTAGAAAGTTCAACTATTTCGTTAAAAATTCATCCCTTTTGGTTTGAAAAAATTCATCTTTTTGGATGAGAAATTCAATTTTGTTCGTATAAACTTATTTTTTGTTAAAAAAAATCATATTTTGATCTTGAAGTCAACTGGAATCTTTTTTGGATGAAAATTGAACTATTTTTTCAACATTTGTTTTCTTCTTAAATAAAAATTAATCTGTTTTAAGAGTAATTTCATCTTTTTTGGATAAAAATGCAGCTATTGGGTAGAGAATTCAACAATTTTGTTAAAATGTCATCCTTTTTGGTTGAACATTATTTTTCTTTGCTTGACTATTCAACTATTTGATTTGAAAGATTCAGTTGAATCACTTTGTTAAGAAATAATTTTTTGTAAAGAGTTATATTTTTAGTTGAAAATTCATCTCTTTAGTTGAAGGTTTAACCATTTGGTTGAAAATTAATCTTTTTAAATTGAAAATTCAACTACTTGGGTAAAAGTTAAACTACATTGTTAAAAATTTATTTTTTTGATTGAAGGCTGTCTTTGGTTAAAAATGCAACTGCTCAGTAAAAAAGTCTTTTTTTTTTTGTTTTGTTTAAAATTAATTTTTTAACTGAAAACGTATTTTTTTCCATTTTTCAAGATTGATCTTTTTTAGTTGAAAATTGTCCTTTTTTGGTAAAAAGAAATAATTTTCTTGGTTCAAAATTTCATTTTTGTTGGGTAAACATGCATTAGTTTCGTGGAAAAATAATTTTTTTGCTGAAGTCATATTTTTGGTTTGTATACTCAATTTTTGTAGAGAAAATTTGTCCTTTGGCTTGAAGGTTCAGCAATTCAGGTAAAATTGTCTTTCTTTAGTGAAAAATCTTTATTTGTTAAAAATTCGTCTTTTCGGGTTTAAAAAACTTTTTTCCGTATAAATTTAATGTTTTTTGATTGAAATATAAACTATGACACTTTTTGTTGGGAATTTATATTTTTAGGTTGAAAATTCAACTATTATGTTAAAAATTAAATTATTTTGTTGAAAATACAAGTATTTTGTTAAACAGCCATTTTTATAGTAGAAAAGACATTTTTTTGTTTAAAATAAATTAATAAATTTTTAAACTTGTATCTGAAATACTGTTTTATTCCGTTCATAACAGATTCTATGTTAAAAGTATATCAAGATTAAAATGCTGGTATCTGAATATTAATTATACCATTAAGCCATTTCCCTTTCGGGGTTTCGGGTAACGTAGTTCACAGACGATCCCTTATTTCTTTAGAATTATTCAAAGCTCAGGATGCTATTTAAATTTTGGTTTTAATTTTAGGTCTGGAGTTGTTAAGGGTCACTCAGTGGCTCAATTTGCATTCAGATCTCGACTCTGCAGTCACATGTACGCTCTGCAAACATCACTCGGTTGTTTCGAATCGGCTTTAAATATTTGTAATCCAGAAATGTTGCTGAAGGCAGGAGCTGCGTATCCAGAAATGGCAGCTCAGGAAAAGTGTCTTGATTCTTTAATCGAGTTAGCTAAACGGGATCAACTTGATGAAAATCTTCCGATGGATGCAGTCGAAAAATGCTGTACTTACTTCGCTACAATGTTTTCAATATTATTCGGAGAAAATGGTTTCTCTAATCAGGCGAAGATGGTCATCAATGGAACAAGAACTTTGGGAAGTTGTTGCGAAGCCATCACGACTGAGGCTTCGGCTGTTAAAACACTGATTGATGGTGAAGGCGGTGATATAGGTAAAGATCCGGGCTTTAAGGCTTCAAAGATTTTAAAATATGGCAAAAGATTCTACAGAAATTTCATAGATTTCAAAGGTTTCATAAAATTTTTTAAAGGTTTTACAAACATTCCAAAAATGTCAAAAGACTTCAAATGATTGCAAAGATTTATAAGAAATTTGAGCAAATTTAATGAAGGTTTCAAAAATTTCAAAAGATTTTAAAAGATTTTAACGATTTGCAAAAGATTTCAAAAAATGTTATAAAGATTTCACAAAGATTCTAAAAATTTGTAAACACTCTAAACGATTTACAAAAGATTTAAAAATATTTTACAAAGATTTCGAGGATTTCAAAAAGATTTCAAAAAGATTTCAAAAGATTTTTAAAGACTTAATAAAGAGTTCAAAGATCTATGAAAGATATTTTTTTGTTTCAAGGATTTCAGAAAGCTTACAAAGTTTTTACATATTTCACAAAGATTTCAAAGATTCACTAGAGTTCAAAGATTTACGAGAGATTTCAAGTGATTTTAAAAGATTTGCAACAGATTTTAAAATAATTTATAAAGGTTTCAAAGATTTCAGAGATGTATAAAAGATTTTTTTTTAATTTCGAAGATTTCAGAAAGCTTACAAACCTTTTACAGATTTCACAAAGATTTCATACGATTTCATAAGATTTCAAAATATTTTACAAAGATTGTAAGGATTTCAAAAAGATTTCAAAAGATTTTAAAAGACTTAATAAAGATTTCAAAGATCTATAAAGGGTTTTTTTTATTGCAAAGATTTCAGAAAGCTTACAAAGTTTTTACATATTTCACAAAGATTCACAAGAATTCAAAGATTTACAAGACATTTCAAATGGTTTTAAAAGATTTACAAAAGATTTCAAAATATTTCATAAAGATTTCAAAGATTTCACAGATGTATAAAAGTTTTTGTTTTAATTTCGAAGATTTCAGAAAGCTTACAAACCTTTTACGGATTTCACAAAGATTTCATACGATTTCATAATATTTCACGAAGGTTTGACAGATTTCGCAAAGATTTTAAAGATTTCAAAAGATTTCAAAGATTACCAAAATATTTCACAAAGATTTAACAAAAATTTAACAAAAATTTCAAAGATTTAAAATATGTACAAAAGATTTTTTTTAAATGTCAAAGATTTCAGAAAGATTATAAAGGTTTTACATATTTCACAAATATTCCAAAGGTTTAAAACAATTTCATAAGACTTCACAAAGATTTTACAGATTTTACAAAAAATTTCAAAGATTTACAAAAGATTTCAAAATATTTCGCAAAGATTTTAAAGTCTTAAAAATTTTT
>CAKNXH010062686.1:12379-34196 GCA_932178445.1 Andricus quercusramuli
TTTATTTTCAAAGTGAATAATTTTCAATTGAGAAGTTATATTATTTTAATTATAATTGTTTCTGAATCAATACTTGTTCAGTTGTTATTTATGTATGAAAAACGTTGTTTTCCAATATTTTTAAGTATTATTTAAAAATATTTTTGGATTAAAAAACGATTGAAATTTCTTTTTGAGGAATTTGAAAATAATCTATAATTTGAAGATCATTTAAAATTCATAAAAATGTTTTGAATTAAATTTCGAAACGTTTAAAAACCTACATTTTGTTTAAGACTTTTTAAAATATTCATACATTTTTTATTATTTTATAAATGTTTTCATAACTTGTACATATTTAGTAAAATCAATCAAATGTTTTATAATTTTTTTTTTACTATAGTTTGAAATAGAAAAAAATTGCTTATAAAATCATCGAGAGTGTGTTTTGATAATTTTGTTAATTATCAATTTTCTTAGGAGTCATAATAAACACTTTTCAGTATTATTAAATATTTCGTGCTTCTTAAAAAGGTAATTTTTTTTAAACTTCTGAATATATTTTCAAGTTATTCACAAATGAAATTGTTTTTAAATAAAAGAATTAAAATGGTAATGTTTATATTGTAGATATTTTGATTTTGTAATTATTTTTAAATCATGTAAAATTCATAAAAATGTTTTTAATTAAATTTCAAAATGTTGACAAATCTACATTTTGTTTTAGACTTTTTGAACTATTTATACATTTTTTATTATTTTATAAATGTTTTCATAACTTGCACATATTTAATAAAATCAATCAAATGTTTCATAATTTTTTTTTACCATAGTTTGAAATAGAAAAAAATTGCGCGAAGCGAGACGGATGAAAAATTAAAAAAAAATGAAATTCAAAGGGGTCGACCACTCTGATATTCCTGGTACAATCACTAAATATTCCCATATATTCTTTCAACTATTCGATTGAAAATTAACTTGTTTAAGAATTAACTTTTCGTTTGAAAATTCACATTTTTTGGTCGAAACTTTAAAAATTTGGCTAAAAGTTAACTTTTTTGTTGAAAATTCATATTTTTGGGTTGAAAATTCAATTGTTTTGTGGAAAATTCATTTTTTTAGGGTAAGCATTTTTTTTAAATGGTCTTGGATAAAAAATATGTTATTATTATATTTTGAATTGATAAATAGTATTTATGAAGAAAGAATTCCTTCAACTGTTTAAAACCAAGAATCTTACATAGTCAAATGTTTTATAATTCGGCAATTTTCAAATCAAGTTAAATTATAAACATTTAGGAATTTTATTATTCGGAAATTTTCCAATTCGTGCTTTTCATATTTCGGGAATTTTATATTCCGAAAAGGACGTCGAAAAAATAAAATTATCGACACTGTAAAATTCTCGAATAATAAAATTGCCAAAATTATAAAATTGTCGAAATATGAAAATCTCGAATGGGAAAATTCCCGAACAGTTTGTAATATCACCGTATTTGAATATTATCTAAAAATAAATTTCCCGACAGCTTGTATTATATTAACGAATTTTCAAATTAGCGACAAAAAATTGCAGAGTTATAAAGGGAAGTAGAAAATTCCTGAAATGATGAAATTTACGAAATATGAAATTCCCGAGTTGGAACTTATTTGGAATTTAGACTCAAAAAATTTAAGGTGCTTGAAATTGTCCAATACTTTTTTTTACATACCAATGCGATCCTCACATTCTATTTTGAAATAGAAAATAATCCATTGTTTGAGTCATACGTACCTGAAACACAAAATAAATATAAACATTAGTATTTACTATAATAATAATTTTTTTTTAAATAATTAAGATCGAAATCTAAACTTACTTCAGTAAGATTTCTGAAAAATGGATCTAACTGCGCACTTTTTATATAATTTGTTTGTAGAATTGATAAATAAATTTATATTGTTTTTTTAATAGTTGTGTATTACTTTGAATTGGATTTAAATCGAAAATCACTTCATTGATATACAAAAATATTCCAAAATCATGTAACATTGTTGATAACAATACAACTGTTAATAATAAATTATAAATTTTTAATAAATTATTAACTTATAAACTTAGGAAATTATTATTATAATATGATAAACAATAATTTTAAAACAATTTTTTTTAAATCAACCTCAAGGGATCTATTAGGAATTTAGTTAGCTTTAATTAGAAGAAAATTGAAATCGATTCAAAATCGTATCCGGAATCGTATTTTGAATATTTTTTCATTTTGCTTCACTGTGCATCGTAATTCTGAGAAAATTTGATAAGGCTCTGAAATATTTACTGAAATTATTTCATCGTAAATGAAGATGTGAACAAATTATAAACATTCTTGTGAAAATTGTTACATGTGGAATTTTCATCGTATAAAGTGAAAAAACACGTTTTATGTAGAAATTATTTTGGTCAAAAAAACCATTATTTTACTTTGAAATAAAAATGAACTTAATATACATTTTTATTAATTTATACATGAAATATTTACTATCTGGAAAATTCTAACCTAAAACTTTGGTTACAATTCGTATTTCATTTCTGAACGTCTATAATTCATATTTTTTTTTCATATTTTCAATCAATTTTTTTGCTGTGTGCAATAATTCAAGTTTTGTTATAGCTTATAGTGCCTTGAAACTTACATGCCATAGTAAACTAATTGTTTCCTTGGCAGAAACAGCATCAACAGGAAATGGTTTTTTTTTCACTAAATACGATGCAAATTCCATTTGAAACACTCAGTTTCCGATAAATCATTATTTTTTGTAGATAAGTATTTATTTTTCAGCCTGCTGGCCTTAAAAAATTGTCTTTCTTACACTTCCATTTTTTACAGAATGTTCTTAAAACTAATCCTTAAAAACTAACATCCATCCTCGTGCGATCTTTAAGATCGCACGCTCTTATCGCCTTGCCTTTTTCGCGTCGCTCGCATGTCCCTACTTTCTCGCATTGCCACGCATTGCCAAAGTCTGCTACCGCGGCTAATACCTGATACTTACCTACTATTTACAATATTTACAGGTTACTTATATCTACATCCTCTCCTATTTACAATCTTTCCTTCTCCATTCCTCTCCCTCCTTCTCTTCTCCTCCAACGTATACAATACCCGATTCACTCATTGTACTGCCCTTTTGTCCCCCCCCCCCCTTTTCATGCATCAATACCTCCATGCTCATCCCACTCCTTTCCATCTCTAAGCACTCCTCCAACCAATGCTGTACTCTTGCATCCCCCTTCCCGCACAGTTGACACATCCTCTCCTCCTTAGAGAGCCAGAACCTATTAAAACCGTCCACTCACCCACATCTCATCCTCGTTATGAGCTCCTGACTTCCTTTCTCTCCTTTCTCACCAATTCATATACCTTCCTTCCTTCATCGTGCATCCTTCTCACTTCATCTATCTGCAGTCCATTCGTTCTAAAATACCTTTCCCTTTCAGCCTCCATCTTCTCACCCCCTCTCATGTTCTCCTCCTCCCATCAACACTCTCCAACCAGCTTACTTCCCCCCTCTTCCAGAAATTTCTACTCATATTTATATGCCCGACTGTCCACTAGAATCCCTCCCTTATCTTTTCCACTACCTTTTCTGAACACTTTTCCTCATTCAGCTCTAACCTGTTCTTATTTAGGTATCTTCTCAACCTCCTCCTTATCATCTCTTTAAGGCCTGCTTGCTTCTTGCCAGCAACACTATGTCATCTGCATACGCTTTTGACGAAATTCTAACCCCTCCTATGCACTCATTGTTTGAAACTAGGAGAAGCAATGGTAGAATTGTTTTTAAGTACAAATTAAAATTCAACTGTGGAAGGGAAGAGTAATTAAGGGGAGGGCTAGTAGGATAATGCTGTCGGTATGGATGATAAAGTGAAGGCTAGAAAGGGAAGTGATAGCAGTGGAAGTGAGGAGAGGAAGAAGTACAGGAGAAAGAAGTTGAGGAATAGATGGGAAATATGGGAAGGGAAGGAAGCACTGGAAAATGAGGGGTTCAGAAGAAATTAGGGGAGGGAAAGTGAGGAGAAGTGAGGGGAGGATAACTTGAAGAAGTGAGTGGAACTGCAGGAAAGTAGGAGAAATAATTGGATGTAAGGGAGGGTAGTGAAAGGAAGTGAGGGGAGGACAGTAGGATGATGCGAGTGAGTAGGGGAGAGGGAGTGAAGTCTGTCGAAGGAGGAAAATAAGGGCAACTAAAGGGAGGGCTATAAGGATAATGCAGGTGAGTTTGGGTGAGGAAGTGAAGGCTGGGGAAGAGGAGTGATAGCTGTCGAAATGAAGAGAGGAAGAAATATAGGAGGAAGAAGTTGTGTAATGGAGGGGAAGAGAGAAGTGAAGTAAAGGGTCGTGAGTTGAAGTAAGGCAAGAGCTAGTAGGAGAACTTGGGTGAGTAGGGGAGGAAAAGTAATAGCTGAGGAAGGGGAGTGTTAGCTGTGAATGTGAAGAGATGAAAATGTACAGAAGGATGAAGTTATCGAACGGAGGGGAAGTGAAGTGTGAAGTGGGGTGAAGGGAAGCAGGGGAAGTGAGTGAGAGGAGGGAGGAGAACTAGGGGATGTGAGTGAAAGTGAGAGAAACTAGTGGAAATGATTGGAAGTGAGCGGGAGTAGTAAGGGGAAGTAAAGAGAAGACTAAAAGGGTAATGCGGGTGAGTAGGGGTGAGGATGTGAGGGCTGGGGAAGGGAAGTGTTAACAGAGGAATTGAAGAGAGGGGAAGTATAGGTAGAAGAAGTTAGGGAACGAAAGTTAAGCGAATGGTGAAGTTGAGGGAGGAGAAGTAGAGGGGAAGAGGGGAAGTGAGAGTACTTAGTGGGAGTTGGGGAGGAGAAACATGGGAAAGGGAGGTCTGAACGACTTAATTTGACTCGGACCATAATAGTTTAACCGTCTTTAACTTCGCAGCCATCTTTACCAAGTTGTAATCGCTGTAAAAGTATTTCGCCATAAAAAGAAGATACTCAGTGGTTCTTGGCCCATAGCCCCATACAATGAAAGTTAAGGGGCACAGTTGGTAACAGTGTGAAGGCTCGACTTCCGATATTGTGGTCGCCGAGATCCCTTGAACTTCCTTGCTTTTTTGCCTTTTGCTTTACGATTATGGTTGTTGAGGGAGTATGAAGAAGGCATAAAAGCCTCGTTACAAGGTCGTCGATCCTCGGACAATGCTTCGCGCTCGTTAATTTTATTCTTTCAGGACGCTGCCTGCCTGTGCAATCGCCCCGAGGTGATCTTCTTCCTTATTTTCTCCTTTTTTCCCTTTTGCCCCTTTATTTCTTTTTAATATGGAGTTTTGTCTTTCCGTAATTACCACTTCGCAAACACACAACAGGGCGGAGGAGAAACATGCCAGAGGCTTTGTTCCATTATCTTTCTATGACTTCCCTTGTTTCATCTTTTAGAGTTTTTCCCCGGAGATTAATTGTCAGGGATGTAAAAATTATTTAGAGACTCGAAAGGATGAATCGTGTCAAGAGGCAGGCAATTAATAAAAACAGTTTTCAATTTTAGTCTTCTATTGAATTTATTATGAAGGAGAAGCTTACTTTTCTTTTATAAATAGGGAAACTTACTCACTAGGGTGGTCCTTATTCTTAGGGTATGGATCATTTAGAAGAATTATAAAAAAGTCGCATCAAATTTTTGAAGATGATGCAAAAAAACAGCATCATTTGAAATTAAAACAATTTTTTGACAATAATTAATCTGTTTGAAGGATTCCAAATCTGGGCTTAAAATATTTCTTTCTGAACTCTTAAAGATGTCAACTTGGATTAATTTCAAATAAGAGAACTTTATAATTTACATTTATTTTGAACTTAGGAAAATTCATTTTGAACGCTTTAAATTTGAAATTACTCAACAACAATTGATTTTTCAATAATTAAAACTTGACAGCCCCAAATATTCTCGAAACAGTGGGAATAAGATGATTTTCCACAAAAATAGAAGAATAATAGAGGAATGAATTGTTTCAAATCAAATAGTTGAATTTTCAAGCCAAAAAGAAGAATTCTTCAAACAACAGTTGAATTATCAACCTGCAATGTTAAATTTTTAAACAAAAATATCATTTTCAATGAAGAAATATGAATTTTCAACAAAATGGTTGAATTTGAAAGGGAAATTCAATTAAATGGTTTTATTTATGATAAAATAGTTGCAATTTCGGTCCGAAAAGATGAATTATCAACTACATAGCTGCATTTTTGTAAAAATATTTGAAGTTACAACAAAAAAGTTCATTTTCAGCAAAAAAATGTATTTACAATTAAGAAAGATGACTTTTCTACCAAAAAAGATGAATTTTCAATCCAAAAATAGGAATTCTTAACAAGAAAGTTGAATCTCCGACCCGAAAACGAGACTTTTGAACAAAAAAATTGAATTTTCAACATAAAAAGATGATTTTGCAACCAAATGATCGAATTTCCAAATAAAAGATATGAAACATCAACCAAAAACAGTTGTATTTACAATCAAATAATTGAACTGTCAGTCAAAAGAGATGAATTTTCAACAAAAAATACGCAATAAAAAAAATAGTAAAAAAAAAGACTAATTTTTCAAAAAGCAGTTAAATTTTTATCAAAAAAATTAATCTCCAATCAAGAAAGATCCACCATATTGATAGTTTTCAGAAATTCCAAAATAGCGGACCTAACAATTTAGGTTGAACAATTGTATTTTCTATAGTTATTAACTTGAAATTATTAAGAAATGTAAAAAATCCAGAAGTCCGAAATTGAAAAAAAATCCGAGATTAGACACCATATAATTTTTTGTTTAATTTGGGACTTTTCTAAGTTAATAACTATGGAAAATTCAATTTTTGCCCCAATTGTTGAGTCACCATTTTTTGAAATTCAAAAAATTTCAAGTCTTTTAAAATTAGGGTATTTTAAGAATTATATAGAGATTATCGTCCAATAGAAAACGATAAAAATGGTCGATTTGATTACTTAAATTATTTAATACAGAGATAAATGTTAAGTGTTAAAAATGTTTTGCTGCAGAATAAATTTGATAAGCTATAACGATACATATATGTAAGATGAAAAAGATATTTTTTTCCGCAAAAAAATATGAAAATTTTCTATTTGTTAACATAATTTAATTATAACGAAGTGATACAAGGATGAAGATGGTTTATTTGTTCATAAAATTTGTTCATAACGCGCTAATTGTATGATAAAAAATTATTTGCCTTTCGTGTACGCTCTGGTTTTAATTATTGTCAATTTCAAATGTGTCTACGCGTTAAGAGCTAAAACAACATTATTCTTAAAAACGCACTTTTTTTCTGTAAACTTTTTTCTAAAAAAATAAGCCAAGAAGTAACATGATTAACGGTATCTTTTCGTATCGTTCCCATTTATTAATCGAATAAAAAAAATTTTAAACCAAAAATTTATCAAACTTCAATCACGAAAAATTAAAAATTAGAAGCCCTCTAATGTATGGGACGATTTAATAAAGTAATGAAATAAGATTGCTCTGCGCATTTAATGACAGAAAACGCTTAATGACTGACCATAGCCCGCTCGTACTACTGGCGTCATTGAGACGCTCCGCCTTTCAGTGGTGAGCCGCTGCTATGGTCAGACGGTGCTCTCTCTCCAACGTCCGCGCTCGGGGTACTCCAGCAAGCACAAATATTTCCAGTTATTTTCATTTTATAAAATATATTTGAAAAATACTCTAGATTGCACGTTACAATGAACTTTGCCCTCAAATTGTAATCCTATCCGTGACAGGTTTTAAATTGGAAGCTTTTGTAATTGGAAACGGTAATATCCGAAAGCTTGTAAATTTTATTGTATCAGTGTTAATTTTTTTCACAGGTAATCCCTCAAAGGTCACAAACGAATGGCGACGATGAATCGATACAATCAGAATGCAGTTACTAATTGCTCCGATGAGACGCTAGGTTGCACACTGCACCAATCAGCAATCACGCACACAATGGGAACTCGCCATTCGTTCGAGCGACACTCTGTATATTGCACTCGCTTTTTTCTGTTTTTTATGTTCATGTTTTCAACAGTAACGAGAGTGTCACTTGTACTGTACGATGGCTATGCAAATTTAAAATAAATTTTTGAACACAGAGGAACTAAATCAAGGGACCTGATATCAACAATTTTTTGAAAGAATAGTCTCCACAAAAATAATTAGAAATATGATATATAACAATGCAAGGTGGCAGCAAAATTCCATTTTTTAAATTTCCTGACTTTTGCCTTATTTTTTCCTGACTAATTATTCATTTTTCTTGAAAATTAACAGTGAAAAACCCAAAATTTTAATTTTGTAACACTTCATTCATAGGTATATAATATTTATATTTATCAATGGATAAGAAAATGTGATTTTCAATTAATTATTTTTTCGGGTGCCACAGCCTAATCTACAAAAAAATGAAAACATCATCTTAAATCCATAAGACTTTAGAAGAATTCAAGTTATATTGAGAAGAATTCAAAATATTTCCAAAAAATTCAATTAAAATAAATCAAGTGAATTGGAAACAATTAAAAAGTATGAAGAAATTAATTGAATTCGTGAGTTCAAGAGGTTGCAGGATAAATCAAACTAAAACTACAAAAAAAATAATAATATATTAAATGGACTAGAGCTAATCGAATTCAGAGGAATTTAAGCGAATTTGAAAAAATTCAAGAAGACCCAAAAGAATTTGAAAGAACTTAGGATTAATTGATGAAAATTCAGGGCGAATTTAAAATGAATTCAAATGAATGGCAAAAAATATTTTAAAATATATTCAAATCTTTAAAAACATACGAACTTCCTTACTTCTTGTGAAAAACTTATTTAAAATGCATCAAATTATTATAAAATTTCGTCAAGTTCTATGAAATCTGAAATCCCTTGAAACATTTCAAAGCTCTCCAAAATTCACTGAAATTTCCAAAAATAACCTAAAATATTTAAAATCCTTCGACATAACTTTAAATTTTTTTAATCTATTGATAATACTCTAAGATGTTTCAAATCCTTTAAAATCTTTTGCAATCCCTTGAAATTTTGTAAGGATGTTGAAAAATCTGTGGAATTTCCGAAAATATCATAAAATATTGAAAATTCTTTGAAATACCTTGACAAATTTTGTAGCTCTCAAAAATCCTTGAAATAGTTAAAAGTATCTTAAAATATATGCAAAACTTTGAAATGCCCTCGAGTTATTGAAATCAATTGAAAATTCCTTGAAATCTTCTAAAATATCCTACAATTTTTCAAATTCATTAAAATCTTTAAAAATTTCTTGAAATATTTGGAAATCGTTAAAATCTTACGAAATTCCCTAATTTTTGTAAATAGGTTCTATAAAATTCATTAAAATATTCAAAAATCCCGTGAAATTACACGAAATCTGATATTTTCTGAAACCTTGAAAAAATATTAAAATATACCTTGAAAATTGGTTTGGATCCCTTAAAATAATTCCAATTCTTGGAAATTTCTTGAAAATTCTTCAACCAGTGGAAAGTACCTTGGAATCTTTTTAAATACCCTTAAATATTCCACATCTTTTGAAATCCCTAGAAATTTTTGAAAGCTCTTGAAATCCCTTAAAAAATTCTATAACTCTTGAAAATTTCTCAGATGTTTTAAAAATAGACTAACATCTCTTAGGTATTTTGGAATACCCACAAATTATTGAAATCTATTAAAAATTTCTTGTAATATTTGAGAATACCCTAAAATATTCTAACTCATTCGAAATATTTTGAAATTTCTTGAATCTTTTTGAAGCTCTTGAAAATTCCTTAAAAACCGATTAAACTTTCCTTGGAATTTTTCGAATACCCCAATATATTAAAAAATAATTTAAAAATTAAATATTGGTTAACCTAAGCTTTAATTCATTGAAAGAAAAGACACTATAGTGATTTTATTTAAAAAATGTGATTTGAGAAAAGAAAGTGACTCGAAGCTCTGATTATTCTTGAGTTAGTTAATGTGCTTCCTACAGAAATTCCCTCACTTTTGCATTTTTTTCAAATTCTCTAACTTTTCGCTCACAGAAAAAACAAAATATGATCTTCACAGCGATTTCAGAGTAAACTTTATCTGCAACAAAAATTACCCTTACGAGTTAAGATTTACCCACCATATTGGAAATGGTTACCATGCCAACTCTATTGAATCTTGTTGTGCTTTGATGCCAAAAAATTCAACTTTATCTACTTGAAAATTGTACAAAAATTCACTCCTGTTTATTCTGTGCTGCCTTTCCCCTGATTTCCAGGTTTTCCCTGACCTATAACCACCCTCAAATAATTATTTTAATCATAAAGTACCATAACTGTCCACTCTGGAGGGATACACCCTTAGCTAATGGAATAATCCCTTAAATACCAAGTAAGGGTTGTACACGATTACAATGTGGCAGAATTCGACGTTGGTTACACGTGGTAGGAAATGTTCTAGGGTAGTTGGCACTAGAATTCTAAGCTGGCTGTCTCGTAAATCCAGTCTTAGAGCGGCTTCTAGGATCCTTGGCGTTTCCAGGGGCCTCTTTCTCCCCCAAGGTGTTCTCTATAAACGTACATCGTACACGTACCTTCTCCTACGCTACGATACAACCTCTTAATTATGAGGCGGTGTCTCTCGCAATAATTAATGGCGCCTCGACGCGATCTTAAAACACCCCTGCCACCCTCGGCTCACGCGGAATGCAAACATCCGAACCACCCCGAAGAGCCAGTGCAAGAACCTTGAAGATAAGCTATGCCACAGCCACCTGCGATATTATCGCACACGGTACTAAAATTATACAGGATTATGGAAATACTGCGTCCTTATAAAATATGATAGTTATCGAACCAAGTGAAACTTTAGAGCTTAGCTTCAAATTTAATTATCACTCCATTATGAACCACCCTTATTACACGATATAGTAATCAACTAAGCGAGTAAAGGTTCTTTGCCGATTAGTGTAATTTGTTAAGGAAACATTTTCAATACTTAAAATTAATTTTCCCTGGTTTACTTTGCTAGTTTTGAGGCTTCTAAAATCTATTGTATTTTCTGTGGAATCTATGTACGAAGCACGTGACACGTCAGATATTATAGCACACGGCACTGATATTATAAAGGATTATGCAAATGTTGAGGAGAGATTTTAAATACTCAAAAGTAATTTACCTTGGTTCATTTCGTTACTTGCGAGGCTTTACAAATGAATTTCGGACGCTACGTATGAAGCACATGACACCTGCGATATTATAGCACATGGCACTAAAATTACTCAAGTTTATGCAAACGTTAAGGAAACATTTTTAATAGTTGAAACTGATTTTCCCAGGTTCATTTTGTCACTTGTGAGGCTTTAAAAATATATTTTTCTAATTTTTAATTTGTTTTTACTTTTCGTACGAAGTACTTGACTTCTGAGACATTATAGCACATGGCACTGCAATTGTGCAGGATTATGCAAGTGTTGAGGAGACACTTCAAATACTCAAAAGTAATTTTCCCTGGTTCATTTCGTTTCTTGCGAGGTTTTAAATGTGTATTGTTTTAATTTATAATTTCTTGGAATCAATGTACGGAGTACTTGACACCTGCGATATTATAGCACATGTTACTGAAATTACAAAAGTTTATGCCAATGTTAAGGAAACCTTTTAAATAGTTGAAAATATTTTTGCCTGGTTCATTTTGTTACTTGCGAGGCTTTAAAAATATATTTTTTCAATTTATAATTTTTTTGGAATCAATGTACAAAGTGCTTAACACCTGCGGTATTATAGCACATGACACTGAAATTACACAGGTTTATGCAAATGTTAAGCAGATATTTTAAATAGTTGAAACTAGTTTTCCCTGGTTCATTTTGTTACTTGCCAGGCTTAAAAATTTTTTTTTTTTCAATTTTTTTGGACCCTACGTACGAAGCAGTTGACACCAGCGATATTATAACACATGGCACTGCAATTATACAGGTTTATGTAATTGCTGAGGAGACATTTAATATACTTGAAACTAATTTTCCTGGCTCATCTTGTTACTTGCAAGGCTTAGAAAATGTATTGTTTGAATTTTCAATTTTTTTGGGCTCCACGTATGAATACTTGACACCTGCGTTATTATAGCACATGGCACTGAAATTACGCAGATGTAGGCAAATGTTACGGAAACATTTCGAATAGTTAAAACTAATTTTCCATGGTTCTTTTTGTTACTTACGAGCCTTTAAAAATGTGTTGTTTTATATTTTAATTTTTTCGGACGCTACGTACGAAGCAATTGACACCTGCGATATTATAGCACATGGCACTGAAATTATACAGGTTCATGCAAATGTTGAGGAGGCACTTTAAATACTAAAAACTAATTTCCCCTGTTTCATTTTGTTACTCACGAGGTTTTAAAAATGTATCGTTCTAGTGTTTAATTTTTTTTGAACCTACGAATGAAGCACTTGACACCTGCGATATTATAGCACATGGCACAGCAATTATATAGGATTATTTCAATGCTCAGAAGACACTTTACATACTTGAAAAGAATTTTCCCTGGTTCATTTTGTTACTTGGGAGGCTTGAAAAATGTACTGTTTTAATTTTTCATTTTTCTGGAATCTACGTACGAAGTACTTGACACCTGCGATATTATAGCACATGGCACGGAAATGATACAAGTTTGTGCAAATGTTAAGGAAACATTTTAAACAGTGGAAACTAATTTTCCCTGGCTCATTTTGTTACTTGCAAGGCTTTAAAAATGTATTTTTCTAATTTTTAATTTTTTTTTTATTCTACGTACGAAGTACTTGACTCCTGCGATATTATAGCACATGGCACTGCAATTATACAGAATTATGCAAATGTTGAGGAGACACTTTATATACCTAAAAGTAACTTCTTTTGGTTCATTTTTTTATTTGGGAGGCTCTAAAATGTATTGTTTCAATTTTTATTTTTTTGGACTTTTCGTACGATGCATTTGACAACTGCGATATTATAGCAAATGGCACTGAAATTACACAAGTTTATGCAAATGTTAAGGAAAAATTTTAAATAGTTAAAACTAATTGTCCATGGTTCATTTTGCTACTTACGAGCCTTCAAAAATGTATTGTTTTAATTTTCCATTTTTTCGGACGCTACGTACGAAGCAATTGACACATGCGATATTATAGCACATGGCACTGAAATTATACAGGTTTATGCAAATGTTGAGGAAACATTTTCTATACTTGAAACTAATTTTTCAGGGTCATTTTGTTACTTGAGAGGCTTTAAAAATGTATTTTTTTAATTTTTCATTTTTCTGGAATCTACGTACGAAGTTCTTGACACCTGCGATATTATAGCACATGATACTGAAATTATACAGTATTATTCAAATGTTGAAGAGAAATTTCAAATACTTTAAAGTGATTACTCCTGGTTCATTTTGTTAGTTGGGAGGCTTTGAAAATGTATTCTTTAAATTTTTAATTTTTTGGGGCTCTACGTACGAAGAACTGGACACCTGCGATATTATAGCACATGAAACTGAAATTACACAGGTTTATGTAAATATTAAGAAAGCACTTTAAATAGTTTAAACTGACCTTCATGGGTTATTTTTCTTACTTGCGAGGCTTTAAAAATGTATTGTTTTATTTTGAATATTTTCGGACGCTACGTACGAAGCAATTGACACCTGCGATATTATCGCATACGGCACTGCCTTTGCGAGGCTTTTTTTAAATGAAAAATCATACAAACTTGTACCAGAAATGTTAAGAATTTTTTTTATTCCCACGAAACATTTAAAAATTTATAAAAAGCTTTTTTTCGAAATTTAAAAATTTTCGAAACATTTTGAAGATCTAATTTTTTTTCGAATCTCTTCAAAACTTCTAAAACTTGTGAACATCCTTTGAAATAATTAGTTTTTCCTGAAATTTTGTACAATCCTGCAAAATTGATAAAAGATCCTCCAATTTTCAGTTTCTTTTGCTTCCTCATAGAGAAAGCTTTGTAATGGTAAGATTTTCCAAAAATTTTAAATTCATGTAATTAAATCTTTCCTCAATTTGAAAATGACTAATACAATGTTCCAAGCAATTGTTCGAATGTGTGTGTGGAATATATTGAAAATTACTCAGACATGACTACGTCATTATTTACAGGAAATAATAACATATCATGATTTACAAAAGGAAAAATTATTCCGACAAATTAAAATTGTTTAAATAATTGCTAAATATCCTTTTAAAAAATATAATAAGTGGAATTAATTTAGAAAAGAATGCATTTCAAAGAATTACAAAGGGAAAATTGTTCAAATGAATAAAATTTTTTTAAATAATAGCTAAATATCATCAAAAAGGATAAAACACTCAACATTCGTTAATTGTGTCATTAATTCCATGAAATAATAAATGTTCAACATTTACAGGGAAAAAATTGTGTGAACCAATTAAAATTATGTGAATAATTGCAAACTGGCTTTTACAAAAAATATCGCTTTTAATATTCATTAACTGCGTCAATATTTCCAGAAATTAGAACATTTTAATTGTAAATGATGTTTCAATATCGTGAAAATTCCGAACCGACAAAAAGTTTTCTGGAAATTTTTTTAAGGTTTTAACTTTTTTTTAAAGATTAATTTTAGGTTTTGACGATTTCAAAATAGGTTTAAAATAAAAGTTTAAATATATTTTGAAATCTTCCTAACCTGAAATGAAAGTTTGATATTCCATAAGAGAAGCAAAATTTTTTGTTCACAAATGTATGATGTATTCAACAAACATAATTGTTTAAAACAAATTATTGTTGTTCATAACTAATTCATCCTATATTATTGCTAGATATTTGCGGTTTTTTCTGAAATATTTAACATTTTTGTCCACATTTTATTAAGGGTACTAATTAATCCAATTTAACAAACATAAATGTTTAAAAAGCTTATTATTGTTTATAACTATTTTCTCTTTAAGTAATGCTAGAAAGTTGCGGGTTTTTCTGAAATTTTCAGCATTTCTTTGACTTTTTAGTTGGAAACAAATAATAAATATGATATTAATTTAAATAAAAGATTCTCAGTAACTAATTTAAGGAAACTTTACATTCAATATGATCCATATAGAAAAGCTGAAAAATATTTCGGACGTCTGTATTATTTCAGAATAATATGTTCACAGAAAAGACAGAGATTGTCTACAAAATGATCATCTCTATTGTTAGTTTATTTTTTTGCTCATAACTCTAAAGCCAAAACAAAATTGAAAATTTCAGAAAACCCACAACTTTTTAGGAATCATCCAAGAGAAGAAGGCTATAAACAATGATAAATTATTCAAGCAATTACGTTTGTTAACTTGCATTAATGAACACCTCGCTCGAAGTGTAAAGCGAACAAAAAGTTGAAAATTTCTGGAAAAACCGCAACTTTCTAGTATTATTCTAATAGTATATTATTATAAATGATAATTAATTGTCTATGCAATTTTTTATGTTAAATATAATTGATGATTGCTCCGCTCTATTTGAAAGGTTAAAAATAAATGGAAAAATTCGGAAAAACCGCGACTTTCCAACTCTATTCTAAGAGAAAATGGTTAAAAACAATATTTTAAAAATAATTATTTGTTTTTACTTTGTACCTAATTGTGAAGAGAGAAGTTCGAAAAAAAGTTCTCATGCATTTTTGGACCACGCTACTTAAATAAATTTAAAAAAAACTTGAAAATTTCAGATATTTTAAATAAAAGTTTCAACAAAAAAGTGCATCTTAAACGAAACAGTTGATATTGCAATCGGAAAGTCTCTTCATTTTCAACAAAAAATAGTTAAATTCACAGAAACAAAACAATTTTCAAAAAAATAGTTACACCTTCAATTAGAAAAAAAAATTTATTCAAGAAACAACTGCAATTTTTGGGAAATTATAATTTGAAGGGAAAATAATTTTTTATATAAAATAAAAATTTCTGATAACTATTTTTCTAAATTTCTAGTTTTACTAGCCTTAAGTTCATGTAAGTTTTTCCTAGGTTTCTCGAAAAAATTCAAAACAATTTTTGAAGATTTCAGATGCGTCGAAAAAGTATTTGAAGAATTTCTAAGATTTTTTTATTTTACAGAATTTTACAAAATTAGAGGAAAACAATACAAAATATTTTTTTTTAATTTTTCGGAATTTGTTAATGTTTTGAAGCATTTTTAATCACCTTAAAACTACTAAAACTCCTAAATATTTTTTTAATTGACACGAATTATTCCTCAAATTGTCTTAAAATCTTCCAGAGTCGTTAGTGACAATTTTGGAAATCTTCTGCCATATTTGAAAATATTTTGCAATGTTCTCTTTAAATTAATTTTTCATTTTATTTTAAACATTCCCATTCTATTTCAAAATTTTCAACAATCTATATTTTTCAAATTAGGTTAAATTAATTAAATTTTTAATTTTTAATTAAGCTTTTGAAGTAATTGAAATTTTTCCTAACATTTTTTCAAAATTCTACAAAATTAAAAAAAAATTGCTTTCCAACCAAATAAGAATAATTTTCAATCAGTTGCGGTTCGGACCCAAAAAGATGAATTTTTAACAAAATAGCGGACTTAATAACAAAATCCGATAAAGTTTAAAACCAAAAAAACGAATTTTCAACCAAATAGTTCAAATTTTAAATTAAAAAGATTTTTCAGTCATGAAAGAAAAAAAATGTTACCCAAATTATTATTTCAGGGGATAAATAACTTCGAATACGAAAAAATTGTTTCATAAGTTTATTTGTTAATTTTTTGAAAGTTAAATAAATACATATATAATTTTCGTGAGATTCTTGAGAATATTCAAAATTTTGTTTGAAGAGTTCATATATGTCGAAAAGGCCTAATTGTTTTATTTGTAGGATTTCTCAAAATTGTAGAAAAAATGTGAATGATTTTGAAAGATTTTTAGAACTGTTTTTAAGTTTTAATGATATCTTTTAAAATGACTCGAACTATTCCTAAAATTTTGGAAAATATTTCGAAATAAAAAAAATGCCCTTATATCTTCCAGATATTTTCGCAATTTGTTGGAATGTATTGAAATGTTTTCATATGCTTTTGAATTTTCCAAAAATTTCCAAAATTTAAATTTTGGTTTACATTTCTGGAAATCTTTTCGATCTTGAAATCATTTTTTACCCATTTCCAAAACTGTCAATTCATCTAAATATCTTTCAAAGTTCTTCGAATTTTTCCGAAATTTGGAAATCTTTTGAAATCTTTTAAAATCTTTGTAAAATTCTCTTAAAATTAATTTTCCAACAAAAAAAAAATCAGTTTGAATGTTCCCATGAATTTCAAGAGAATTTTCTCATCGTGAAACCTTTAAAAATCTTTGAGAAGCTTCGAAATTTTTATTTCCAAATAATCAAAAATGTATATTCTTGAAAACTTTTTTCAAATGCTTTCAACTTTTAAATTAATTTTGAATATTTTCAAACCATCTAAATGTCACTCAAGCTGATTCGAATTTTTTATAAAACTTTTAATCTTGCTAATAGAAAAATTTTGACTTGAAATCGTCTACATTCTTCTTCGGATTTTTAGGAAATAATTTAAAATGTTTTGAAATCTTGATCAATCTTCTCTCAAAATTTATTTTTCAAACTGAAAAATCAGTTTAAATTTTTGAACTGCTTAATCATTGGATAGGATAGGAAGATATGACCTCAAAAATAAATACTATTAGAAATTGGCAAACGAATACAAGTGGTAAGATATTCAAGAAAGGTTTCAGCACACTTCAAGTAGAAAAGGTAAAGCTTATGTCAGACCTTCATATTGGAGAGACGAGAGAGGCTAGAGGGTTGTCATTACAAGTACCCTTTCATCATTTAGCTTTTCTTTTTCTTTTTTTTCTTATTCATTTCTACAGCTTTTCTTTTATAAGCCTCACACCTTGAGTTACGATCGAAGCTCACGAAGTAATTTGAAATGGATGAAATGAAATGGAACAAGGCTGTCTCCAGAGTCCCTCGATTAAAGAGAATTTGTACCATCGATAAATCGAGATATATCGCTCATGCCTCGGGCATCGATGAATCTTAAAATTTATGTCGTCGCATGCCTTTCGTCTCGAAAGCAAATGAGATAAATTTCTACTTGTCCTCTATCCTTCGGAACAAGAAAAAATAAAAATTTTAAGACATTTTTATGTTTTAAGTCGAGGGAGTAAAAACTTATACTGGATTTTATTCTCAATTATCGAAAAATGATATTTATGACTAATTTCTAAGGATATGCTTCAAATTGTAAATTCAGAGCTGAGGAAATGAATTTTTGCAATTTGAAAAGAAGATATTCAGATTTTTTTTTTATCCAAAAACTCCCATTTAAAGTTAACAATAAAAAGTACAAGGTTCATGACTCACATTTAGGATCTTTTTTTATCAGGAACACTTACCTGCAACAGAAATAAAAAGGGGATAAATTATTTGTAAACAAAATTAATAATCATAAAAACAAATTTTTTTCGCAATTTTTGAAATTACTACTACACGCAAAATCATTGAAGATTGTTTAAATTTACCATTCAAGTTTATTTATCTATTTATTTCGAAATATTAAGAGGAATTTCAGAGGATTTCGAAGATTTCCAAATATTTTAAAGGATTTTTCAAGAATTTAAACAGATATGGGATTTTATCAAATTTCCGAGGATTTCAGTAATTTCAAAGGATCTTAAGCCCCTCAATAAAATATTTTAATGGATTTGCCAGAATCTCGAAGAATTTATTAGAACTTCAAATATTTCAAGAAATTTCAAAGAATATCATCAGATTTTATATAATTTCACAGGATTTCAAGGGATTTCATGATTTTTTAATGAAATTTTAAATATCTTAGGATATTTAAAAATAATCCAAAAAGCTTCAGCAGCTCTTTTGAAGGAGAAATCTTTTGAAATGCTTTAGGGTATTTTGAAGAACTTGAGTGATTTTCAAGAAATTGCAAATTTTTTAAGGAACTTCCAAAGATTTCAATGCTTTTATGAGATCTGAAAAAATTTAATGTGGCTTTAAAGAATTTTCCAGGATTTAGGAAGACTTGGAAGGATATAATAGAGCTTAGACGGGTTCAGGATATTTTAAAAGATTCTTAGAGATTTTCAATTCGAGAAATTTTCAAGAGCTTTAAAAAATTCAAGAAATTTCAAGAAATAAACGATTCGCAGACATTTTTCAGAGCTTGAAAGTACTTTTAAAGTTTTCTCAAGGAAACTTCATTGGACTTGAAATATCTCGAAGGATTTTAAAGCTTTTGAAGGATATAGAGAGATTTTCATTTGCTGAAGGTATTTCCAAAGATATAAAAAAATTTGAAAGATTTAAAAGAATTTTAAAGATTTTAGGATATTTTTAGAGATTTCAAGGCAATTTCATGGGATGTTAAGGGATTTTATAATTTTTTAATAAACTTTCAAATAATTTATTGGCAAGAATTGAGAAATATTTAAGGATTTGAAAAACAGAGATTTTCAAACATCACAAGATATTGTCAAAGATTTTAAGGGGTTTTTAAAGAATTTCGACAGATTTCACCGGATTTTATAGGATTTCTGAAAATTTCACTAATTTTAAAGGATTTTGAAGGCTCTCAATAACAAATTTTAATGATAAATAAAATAAATGAATAAAATACCTCAATAATAATATAATTTATTGAGAGGCTTCAAAGAATATCATCAGATTTAATACAATTTTACGGTATTTTATAATATTTTAAGCTGATTTCAAAGAATTTATTCGCAAGAATTGAGGGATTTCAAAGGATTACAAAAATTTTGAGATACAGATTTTAAAAAGACAGATTTTTAAAAATATTTGAGAATATTTCAAATAATTTTGGGTATTTAAAAAAATCCCAAGGAATTTTTAAGAGATTAAAAAAATTCTAAAGAATTTCAAACGATTTTAATGTTCTGAACGGATTGAAAAAATGTACTATATACAGTTTTGAAAATTCTTCTAGAATTTATTTTATTTACAACGGATTCCAGAGGATTACAAAAATTTTAAGAAATTACGAAGAATATTGTCAAATTAATGTAACTTCGCGAGATTTCGAGGGATTTCATAATATCTTGATGAAATTTTGAATAATTTGTTCAAAATATTTGAGGAATGTCAAAGGCTTTTAAAAATTTGAAGATATTTTCAAATATTTCAAGGTTTTTCCAAGAAAATGAAACAATTTATGAGATTTTCGGGTATTTTCAAGAAATATTTATAAAAACAAAGTTTTTCATAATTTTTTTAATTGCTACTATGTATCTGCAAAATCATTGAAATTTTTTTTATTAATCGGCCTTCCTTCTATTCACTAAATAAACCGCTTTTGTCTGATTAGTTATTTTCGTAGCTTGTGTCGTTTGTTCAAAAATTCAGTTGTATTATTTTTAGTGTCGTTTTTTACGAATGAAAGTAGAACTATACGTCCTATCAAAAAGTGATTCATAACAAATTTGTGGATCTTTTTTCAAAGCACAATTTTGTCCTTCTCATGTTTTTCGCCTCTTGCATAGTTTGACCGCAAAATAGAATCTTTGATTTTTCATTATTTTTTTTGTGCAATCAAAATTTGAATTTTTGATTTCTCAAAAAAATTCAAAAAGTCGTTATGACAATCCTATATGGTGTTCAAAAATCAACGTTTTTCTCCTCCTGACTTTTTTTCATATTGTGCGTTGTATGGCTTAAAATTTTCATTTTCGTTTTTTTTTAAATTTTGAAATGCTATAACTTTAGTAATTTTTTTTCTATCAAAAATGTCATCATGATAAATTGTTCACCTTTTTGAGTAATACAAATAGCCATACATACGATTTTTGAATTTTGCAAAAAAGTGGTCTCAACAATTTTGAAAATCCTCCAACTTTATGAATTTTCATCTAAAATAGCTGACTCACGAACCTAAGCTTCAGTTTTCAACACTCAAAGAGTTTATTAAAGTACTATCTAATAGACTGATTTATTCAAAAAAATATCGTGCACATACATACATACATACATACATACATACATACAGACAAACAGACAGACAAACAGACAAATAGACAAACAGACAGACACATTCGTAAAAACCTGTTTTTCGGATTCAGAGGGTCTCAAAACGTGGACATTTGACAAAAGGGGGGGGCGGCCCACCCTCAAATTTTACACAAATCTAATACTTTCTCGGATGGTAATGTAAAAATACTAGAGAACTTTTCCTTCAAAACTCAGTTACTTTTTCTATTATTCAGTTCTCACAAGTATCCACCTCGTACTGGTTTCCCCTAAAGTTCTAATGCCAAAAACATGTTTGCAGTTTTCAAATCAAAAATAGCAAAGCTGTTGGTTAAAAGCCTAATCATAAAACTCGTTTTTAATATCGCTACTCACAAAATAATACTACAGAACTTTTGCTTTAAAAGACAGTAACTTTTTTCATTATTCAGTTCGTACTGGTATCGACCTCGTACTGGTTTCCCCTAAAGTTATAAAGGCAAAAACATTTTTGCAGTTTTCAAATAAAAAATAGCAAAGCAATTAGTAAAAAGACTAATGATAAAACTTGATTTTGATATTGCTACTCACAACAAAAATACCGAACTTTTGCTTCAAACCCCAGTTACTTTTTTTATTATTCAGTTCGTACAGGTATCCACCTCGTACTTGTTTCCCCTATGGTTTTCAATACTACAGAACTTTTGCTCTAAAAGGCAGTAACTTTTTCCATTATCCAGTTCATACTGGTATCCACCTCGTACTGGTTTCTAATAAAGTTCTGATGCAAAAACCA
>CAKNXH010062686.1:34206-53239 GCA_932178445.1 Andricus quercusramuli
CCTTTCTTCAGGTCGTACTGGTATCTACCTCGTACTGGTTTCCCCTAAAGTTCTGATGCAAAAACCATTTTTCCAGTTTTTAAATAAAACATAGCAAAGCAATTGGTAAAAAGACTAATGATAAAACTAGATTTTGATATTGCTACTCCTAACAAAAATACAGAAATTTTGCTTCAAACCCCAGTTACTTTTTTTATTATTCAGTTCGTACATGTATCCACCTCGTACTGGTTCCCCCTATGGTTTTCAATACTACAGAACTTTTGCTTGAAAAGGCAGTAACTTTTTCCATTATCCAGTTCATACTAGTATCCACCTCGTACTGGTTTCTAATAAAGTTCTGATGCAAAAACCATTTTTCTAGTTTTTAATTCAAAAACAGCAAGCAAGTGGTAAAAATACTGATTATAAAACTTTTTTTTCTATTATTGCTACAAATAAAAAATACTATAGAACTTTTGCTTGAAGACCCAGTCACTTTTTCAATTCTTCACTTCGTACTGGTATCTACCTTATACTGGGTTCCCCTAAAGTTCTGATGCAACCATTTTTTTCCAGTTTTAAAGTCAAAAATAGCAATGCAATTGGTAAAAAGACTAACTATGAAACTCGTTTTTAATATTGCTACTCACAAAAAAATACAGAACTTTTGCTCTAAGACCCAGTCACTTTTTCCATTATTCAGTTCGTACTGGTATTCACCTCATACTGCTTTCCCCTAAAGTTCTAATGCCAAAAACATTTTTGCATTGTCCAAATCAAAAATAGCAAAGAAATTGGTAGTAAAACTAAGTGTAAAACTGGTTTGTAATATTGCTACTCACAAAAAAATACTACAGAACTTTTGCCTTAAATGCCAGTAACTTTTTCCATTATCAAGTTCATACTGGTATCCACCTGGTACTGGTTTCCCCTAAAGTTTTGATGCAACAATTTTTTTCCAGTTTTTAAATAAAAAAATAGCAATGCAATTGGTAAAAATACTAATTATGAAACTCGTTTTTAATATTCCTAATCACAAAAAAATACAGAACTTTCGCTCTAAAACCCAGTCACTTTTTCCATTATTCAGTTCGTACTGGTATTCACCTCATACTGGTTTCCCCTAAATTTCTGATGCAAAAACCATTTTTCCAGTTTTCAATTAAAAAACAGCAAACAAGTGGTAAAAATAGTGACTATAAAAATTCTTTTCAATATTGCTACTCATAAAAAATACTACTGAACTTGTTTTTTAAGACCCAGTCACTTTTTTCCATTATTCAGCTCGTACTGGTATGCACCTCGTACTAGTTTGCCCTAAAGTTCCACTTGCCCTCTATCCTTCAGATTGCAGGAAGAATCAACATTTTAAGACATTTTTATGTTTCCAAGTTCCGGTAGTAAAAGTTCCACCGGATTTTATGGTGAATTATCGAAAAATGATCCTTTTATGACTACTTTGTAAGGCTATTGTTGAATTGTAAATTCAGAGTTGTAAAAATAAATTTTTGTAATTTTGAAAGTCCCTCAATGTAGAAAATCAGGTTTTATATTTTTCGGATTTTCTTATCGAACGGGGAATAAAAGTTTATAGAGAAGAGGAGGTTTTTATCGATCATTACAAATACGGTAGCGTATCTTTCCTGGAGACAAAAGGGATTGAAAAAGTGTCGGCGATATTTTATAGCTTCGATTTCTTTCTGGTCTCAATAGCGATAACCAAACAAGGCTAGAATTTATTGCTGTCCGTCTCTAGAACGAACAATGATTGCCATGTGGTACAGTTCTGATCCTCCCATTTCGCCCTTTTCATCATTTTTTATTCCCTGAATGTCCACGCGATGCGACTTCAGTGAGATGAAACATGGAGCTTTGCGATTTGAATTTTATCGTAGGTGCACAATTCTTTTTGAACAATAACCAACAATAACTCGGTGGATCTACTAGCATGAAAATTTACAATTTTTTTCTGGCTTTACCAAATCGAAGGTGACCTTATTGTTTAAATAGATTTAAGTTATTTAAACAACATATCAGATATTTTGAAATTCAATTTTGTGTTTTAAGCATCTAATTTAAAAAAAATTGCAGTGGGAGGACATTTTTTTTAAATTTTACATTAATCAACAATAAATCGGTGGATATATTAGCATGAAAGTTACCTAATACCTTTCGGCTTTCATAAATCGAGCGTGACTGTATTGTTTAAATAGCTCTAAACTTAGAAGCACAAAAAGAATTTTACTCTAGAAATCTTTGAATTTACAAAATAAAAAAAATTTCCAACCATATCAGATATTTTAGAATTAAATTTTGAGTTCCAAGCTTCTAATTAAAAAAATATTTACAATTAGGTTTCACCAATTGGAAGCAGCTACAGGATGGCCGCCAAATTAGTAGAAAAAAATGTTATTAGAAATTTTACATTAATCAGTCGATAAAATTCCCGAAAAATAAAATTCCCGACATTGTAAAATTCCTAAGTAATAAAATTCCCGACAGAAAATTGCCGAATTATAAAAAATCTGGACTAGAAAATTCTTGAATTTGAACAATTGAAAAAATGTCTATTGATAAATATTATTTACTAAAAACAAAATAATGAAATATTTTTATCCAAGAAATTTTTCAAATTTTTTTTTTAATTCTTGTTTTTATTTGAAAAAACAATAAATAAATAAATATACATTCCTGGATAAAAAGTTTTGTTTGAAAATGTGCATAGTAATTTTTTCAAATTACAAAAACCATTCTAAAAAATCGAATTGATAATTTGAAAAAAAAAATGAATAAATAAACTTCAAGGTACGTTAGTGCTAAATTAAATCCTGCAAAGTTTTTTTGGAAAATGTTTTTGGACTCAAAATGTTTTTAAATTTATTTTTGCATGCAATTTTAATACAATTATTTTTATTGAAAATTTAAACAACAATAAAAAAACTTCAAGCATTGCAAAAAATTTTCGGGTTAAAATATTTGATTATTGTAGTTGAAAAAAATAAAAAGCATTCATTAAAAAACAATTTTAATTGTTTAAATGTGGGAATTTTCTAGTTCGTATGTTTTATAATTCGACAATTTTCTGTTAGGAATTTTATTCTTCGGGAAATTTTCAATTTTGGATTCTCATTTTTTGGTTACAGGTTGGACGTAGAATATAAAAATTCCTGGAAAATATTTTATTTAAAGTAATCGAAACTAAAATACAAATTAAATCACTAAAAGCGGGATTCTTCTAAATTTTAAACTTTTACAATTCTAGTTTACAAAAAATTTTTATTCAAATACTCAATAATTTATAGGAATAAAATGTAATAATGAATATTAAAATTTTTGAAATTATATCATTTTTGAAAATTTTAAGTTGGAGATATTCGAACTTGAACGACTTTGAATTTTGTTTAAAACTGATCACTTTTTTTGTTAGAAGTGAAATTATTTTAATTTTAAATCTTTTTAAATGAACAATTCCTTAATTGTTTCTAAATATATTGAAAAATGAAAAAATTATAAATTCTCAAGAAAGAAAGTATTCTATCTACAAAATTGCCGAAATTAGAGAATTTTTTACAATATAAAATAACCGAAGATATAAAATTCCCGAATTGAAAAATTTCTCAATAATACAATTTTCGATAGTTTATGATGTGACCGAATCAGGAAATTCTCGATAATGAAAATTCCAAAATATAATTGCCGATATTATAAAATATCCGAGATTGTAATATTGCTGAAACAGGAAACTTTCAAAAATTATAAAATTCCCGAATCTGAAGAATTGAAAAACGGTTAGATGATAAAATAATAATAATAATAATAATAAAATTCTTTCATTTTATGAACATACTTTTTATTTACGTATTATTAAAATAATTTTTCAATCCTTCAAATTTGGAAATTTCACAATGATTATAATTCGGACGATTTTATTAAAGGAATTATTTGTTTTTGGCAATTTCACATTGTTGGCAATTTTCTAATATCAGGAATTTTGTGTTTGGAATATTTTATTTTTCGGGAAATTGACGGTGTCAGAGAGTTTATTTTTCAGGATTTTTCAATCGTATCACATTCATTCAGAAATGAGAAATTTTTAAAGTAAACATTAAGATTTTGTTGAATAATAAAAAATTGTTCTCTGTTTAAATTAAATTTTTGTAATGAATATAATTGATTCTTACAGACTGAAACAATATTTGAATGAGATTTGGAATTCAATCAAAGCGTTAAATCATGAATCGATTTATTTAAATTTATTTCAAAATTGGAAAAATTTTATAAAGTTATAATGGGACGCTTTTACTTGCTCAACTATAAAGGCTTCCGAATTGAAAGAGTTAAATTTTTAACGTTAAAATGTATAAATTATTTAATTTAGAAAGTAATTCAGAATCAATTTGTAAAATCTATTCATGTTCAATTGGTAATAGTTAAATTGTAGTTCTATTGAAAAAAATTATTCATTATTTTTTATATTTACAGTTGATTAACTTGATACGTTTTTTTTATAAAAAAATTTCAATTTCGAACCTTTTTAATTTTTTATGGTAGTTGTGCCAAAAATCAGGTTTTTAGGGATAAAAGTTTTCTATGATTTTAGGAATTCGAATGATACCATTAGTCATTTCTTACGAACCAAAAAAAATTTTTTTTATATGATACAAGTTCAAAACTTACGAAAAATAATTATCTGAACAATAGTTTTCGCAATTGAATTTTCACTTTCTGTCGCTCCTTATTAATATTCAAACAATGGTTGAATTTCAATGAATAGACGCATGTATTTTGAAGGAAAATATTCCCTACAGAATTGTTTCCAATATTGGAAATAAGCGAATAATCTTCAAATATAGTTATTTGTTCAAAACTATTTCTCTGTAAGAAAATTGTTTCGACTATTTTAGCCATAGGAGAATTTACTTTCAAAATTGGAAACAGCAGAGCTCTATAGAATGTTTTTCTCGAAAAAATAAACCACCAGTTTTTAAAATTCAAGCATGTTAAAAAAATGGTTAAAAAAACGATGGAAAGAACATTTTTGCATAAACAACTACCCTAAGTCTTCACAACTGTTTTTAAACATTCTTTAACTTATAAATTTACGCCTAAGAATCAAGACCTAAAATGGAACATTTTTAAAGTAAAAGATTCTAAAATTACGCATTGTGAACTGAACGATTTCAGAATTGAAAAAGTTAACAATTGAACTTAACATTAAAAGAAAGTTAAAATCAAACTTATTTAACCAACCAATTAGTCAAACGGAAACCCCGCAACTGATCTAAGATTCATAATTTACAAAATTGGAATCCTCGAGCTTGAAAATAATGTACAATCTGAAAATGAGCAATTCAGAGTAAAAGTCTGGTGATATCTAATTTGAGAAATAGAAGCCAAAGTAGAAATTATAGAGAGGTAAAATTGGAGAAGGAAGAGAAAGAAGAAGGGGATGAAGGGGATGTAGGATGATGGTGGTCGCAAACTACCGGATTAATTAGACTGGCATCAAAGCACGCTTGGCCGCTCTGCCATCATGGGAATCGTCCACTGAAAAACAACACCGTTCGCAGGTACTCGTATACCTACACATATGCATTATACAGGTTCACTATACACATCCCAGGCCCTTGTTCAGTCACGTCAGTGACGTACTCTCTCCCCCCTCCCAACTCCTCCCACCCCCTCCCAGCCCCCTCACTCGCTCTCTCTCCAACGCATCTCCTGGTCATTCCCGGTCGTCCTCCTACACTTTTAGTGCATTTACTATGGAATGCAATTTCGAGTCGAGCCAAAGAGACGAGGAACCCAGTGCGTGACGATCCGCAATAGAATACTCTTTCACCACAGTTTTCACGAAAAAAAGAATCCAGTCTCAAAGGACATCGTAGCCTATTAGTATTACAAATTTTTAACTTTTATATTTTGATTTCACTTTATATGTGTAGTGGTTGTAGTAAATGGATCCCAAACCTCCCACATCTTCCTTTCGCTCTTCCTCATTCAAAACTTCCCCTACTTCCCCGACATTCTCTACTCATCCCTCAATCCTTTCCTCTCACCACACTGCCCCTCTCCTCATTCCATCACTTCCCTTCCTGAGAAAAAAGCCGTATCCCCTCTCTCGCTACTCCTTTTTATCCTGTACTGACCCTCCCCTCACTTCTCCCATCCTACGCCCTCTAATTACTTCCCCTAATTCTGCAACACTACTTCATTTACTCTTCCCACACTTTCCGTCCTTTATCATACTTCCCCTACGTCTTTTACGTCTCGTTTCCTACGTTTTCACTTTTCACCCATCCCATCCCATACCACTAGCTTGTGACCTCACTTCCCCTCTGGGGAAAAAAGTACGACTGACGAACACCCGACCGAACCTAGAAGGGTTTCTGCCCGGAGATTATATTGCTCCCAAAATTTCCCCCTCCCTCTCCTAAGGCACCACCTATCTCCAATCCTTTCTATCCTATCATATCCAGCCCCTCCCCTCACATCTCCCGCCCTACTCTTTATTATTTCCGCAGCCTCTTTTATACTTCCCCTACTTTCCCATCCTTACTTCACCTACTCTTACCCTGCTCCCCCACTTCCCTTTCATCACTCACCGACCCATCCCATCCTCTTCCCTCATTCTCCTCACCATAATGATCCTCATCACACTCCCTAAGTACCCTCTCCTCCCTTCTTCCCCTCCTCCTACTTCCCCTCCTACCAACACTTTCACTCCCGGCAATAAGTGCGACGGACGCTCACCTGAAAAACTATGAGGGTTTCTGCCCAAGGTTACGAAAACCTTTCACCGCCCCCTTTTGAATCTTTATCACGCATCTCCTGGTCATTCTTGTGGATATGTTTCTGATTTTTTAAAATTAGTCAAAGTAGGCCCAAATATCTCCCTTCCCATTTCACTAAAATTCTTCCTATCCTACCTTATCATGCCTTTTCCACTTCCTTTAATCCTCCGCCCCTTGCATACTTCCACTCTCGTTATTTCTCCATCCCAACTTTCCTCTCCCTACTTCCTCTTCTCACCCCTCAATTCCCCTACGTCTCCTTCCCGCTCTCACACTCATCTCACTTCTCCACCTTCCTCACATAACATCCAACCCCTTTCTACTTCCCCTATTCTACAATTAGGCCCCTCCCCGCTCTTCCCATTTCCCCTATAATCACCCCTACACCCTTCCCTAACTTCCTTTCCCAGAAAAAAAGAACGACAGACGAACACCCGTCCGAAACTCAAAGGTAAGGCTCGGATTCAATTCAGATATAAAAAATAGATTCAATAGTGGCATACATTTTGGAAAATAGCAGCAAAATAGTAACATGACATTTTTAAAATACTAAGCTTAAAAATTGGTAGACGAAAATGTTCAATTTGCTGTTCCGTAGTTTAATTTGAATATAATTTTTTTCGAATTCGAGTCTATTTGAAATACAATTAATTGGAAGGAAATTTGAAAATTTTGTTACTTATAAAAAATAAATGCGTTTATTTAGAATTACTCATACTCTTCAATCCATTCCGAGTCAGATATTTTTAAGTTTCGAAATTAGTTATTTAAAAAAAAAATTCAAATATAAATCTGTTAAATTTTGAATGCTTTTAATTGGATATTTTTGCTACTCAATACGAATGAATGAAATTGCTGGTTTTCAAACTCTTTAAATTTGATATAATTAATTTGTGAAAGATATTTCATTTTTTTAAATTTCACAGTTAACGCTTTCATTCGTAATTATACGTCATAAACAAATTTGTCCGAATTTCCAAAGTTTCAAATGTGGAAGAATACCGAAAAAAAATTAACCAAACAGATGTTTTCCGACACATGAAAATTCCTGAAATTTCAAATGACAAAAAAAAAATAAAATAAAAGTCCCGAATATTTTTATTATAGAATTTTCTAAATTTGAATTTGCAAGTTTCTTAGAATAGCACATTTCCAAAATGAAATATTTCCGAAATTAGCATATTTCCTAATTTTCAAACGGAAATAAATTATTTAGTTTTTTTCCAAAATTTAAAAATTCGACAATTCACTATTTTTAGGAATTTAAAATTTCGGCCATTTCCCGTTTTCGAAAATTTAATATTTAGGCAATTTACACTATTAAGAAATTTCCAAATTCAGCAATTTACTTCTTTCGGGAATTTGTTAATCTCAGAAATTAGAAAATTCGGGTCTCTAAATCTCAAGAATTGAAAATGTCACGGATAAACACTTTCGGTAGTTTCATTTTCTCTCGGGAAGTTTCATTTTTTAGAAAATTTCTTTTTTGGTCATCATTTGCTTGGTATTTTTTCCCATTCGTGATTTTGAAAATTCGAAAAAAATATGTCATCCCATTTCGACCATTTTCGACATCAAAATGTTCAAACAAGAAGTGTTGCAAATTAAAATGGTATAGCTTTGAAAGGTGTTTCGTAAAAAGGAGAAAAAGCCGAAAATATGTAAGCCTAAAATGGAATTAAAGAATAAATAAATTTGCAGTATTCTAAATGAATTATTTAATTTTTGTAACAGTTAATCTTCTGCTTCCTTTATTTTCCGGCTTTCCTAGGTGAAGAGTTATAGTTCCCTGGGGAGGAAATTAACCAAAAATTACATAGTTCCTAATTTGCAGCAATCACCTCACTGATTATACGCTTCCCCTTCATTTCCTCGGTTTTCGTCTATGAATTTGAGAACATCTTGGAAACCCAATTTGAGCTTGAGGTTTAGTGTCTAGGAGGAATAGTAAACTATATAGGAATACTGACCTAAAGTTCAGTCAGTCTCAATCTCATTCTGCCAAAAATTACTAAAGAAACCAGTAATTTTCTTGTTCCAATCATGAGGTTATATTGTTTTTTTATCTTAATTTGTGTTATCTCCTATTTCATCTTATCTTTAATCTCGTCTCATCTCTAATTTTTTTCTCACCTTTTATTTCTTATCTTATGAGAACCTTATCGGTTATGAGAGATGGCAGGGTTGATAAGTATAAGAAGGTAGGGGAAGTGATTCTTTAATCAATTTATTGACAGATGAGATTTAGACTGATTGAAATTTTGGTCAATTTAGTAGTACTAGTATCGTCTTCGACTGCAGGGTACAGGATATATTTCAGAAACTTGTCGACAAGATAAGTCAACCCTACTTGGAGAATTCGTTCAGGACGGTGTCCAATCAGAGTCAAGCTCGAATTGTCAGTGCTCTCTCTGCAAGAAACAGATTCAACTTGGCACAACAGCCAAAGTACCTGCACCTCGAAAATTCGGAATCTCTACGCATAACTGATAGGGAAGGAGAGATTTGCTCTTTGATCCATCAGTGGAAAAGGAAAGTTGCGGACAGACTTCACTTTTGCGTCTCCTCAAATTTTTTTATTCATGTTTTTGCGTCCTTAAAAACTTTTATTTCGTGAAAAAAGGATAAGATGAGGTATGTAGCTTGAGATAAAGGACAAGATCTTTTTTGAGTCTCCTATAAACCTTGGAACAATCACTCACCTCCACCCTATCCACCACTACAACACCAGCCACATATCCCCACTATTACTTTATCTACAACCCTGTCCTTTAATCTACAAGCCTAGACCAATCTCTCACATATACCCTTCGTCACCTCTTTCCTAACTTCATTTCCCTCTTCTCTTACTTCATTCCCCTCTTCTTTAACTTCATTGCCCTCTTTTCTAACTTCATTACTCTCTTCTCTAACTTCATTACCCTCTCCCAACAGATCAACCATGCTCTTTCCCATTCACACTCTTCCGCTTATCCTTTCTCTTGTATACCTTCTCCTAACTTCATTCCCCTCTTCTCTAACTTCATTCCACTCTTCTCTAACTTCATTCCCCTCCTCTCTAACTTCATTCCCATCTTTTTTAACTTCATTACTCTCTTCTCTAACTTCATTACCCTCTCCCAACAGATCTACCAAGCTTTCCTCTTTCCCATTCACACTCTTCCGCTTATCCTTTCTCTTGTATACCCTTTCCCTTGGTCCTTAAGCCCCTCACCTATAACCTTCACCTCCTCTCCAACTATTCCCACATTCACATTCTCCCCTACTACTCCCTTTACTTAACCCCTTAACCCCTCCACCTCCTTTAGTCCCTTTGACAGTCTTTCACGATCATCTTCTTTAATCTTACCATCACCTCCTCTTCTCGTCTACCCCTCTAGAGGGATTTTCACCTAACTTTCCCTCATACTTCTTTCCCTCCACACCTAAAACTCTCTACCACATACCCTCTTCTGGCTGATCTATAATAATAATAGTAATGTTAATATAATATAAAATTAAATAAAAGACAAGATACTATATCTCGTCAACAACTTCACTAATAATACATCTTTACTTTGCTCGGTTTCCTTAAACCAACAGCCCTATAACAGTTTATTAATGGTTCTTTTCCCCTTCTTTCCCCTCGTTTTTCATCAAGCGAGTCCTAGAGAGTTATAAATCTGAAAAGTAAGAGTAGGAACTAGGTAAATCTTAAAAAACACTTTCAGAAAGCAAAGCATTCATTTCCAGAGCCACAGAGATTTATAAAGTATTCGCTGTAGGAAGTTTCGGTTGAAAAGTCTACTACTGAATTTTTTGGTTAAGAATTTATCTTTTTTGATCAAAAATGTTATTATTCGGTCCAAAATTAAATTTGTTTTAAATTCAATTATTTTGACAAAAAGTCATACTTCTTGGTTAAACGTTCAACTAACTATTTTGTTGAAAATTCGTCTTTTCGCCTTGAAAAATCAACAATTGACATTTTCTTTCTTTCTCGATCAAGAAATTTTTTTTTGTGAAAATTAAAATATTTTGTTTAGAATTGGTCTTTTTTGTTAAAAAATTGATCTCTTTCTCTAGAAATTTCAACTTTTTGGTTTAAAATGCAACTTTTTGGTTCAAAATTATTCTTTTTTGGTTAACAATTAAGTTTTTTGTTGAAATTTCAACTGTTTTGTAGAAAATTCCTATTTTTGAATCGAAAATTCAACAATTTAGAAATGAATCAATACTTTCGGTTAAAAATTTAAATTTTTGGTATTATAGCAACTATAACATTATTTATTGAAAGTTAATTGATATTTCTGTGTTGATAATTCAACTTCTTTTTTTGTCAAAAATGAATTAATTTCCAATAAACAAAATTGAACTATTTTGTTCAAAATTCAACTGATTGGTTGAAAATTAATTTTTGGTATTGAAAATTCATATTTTAGGATTTAATATTCAACTGTTTGATAGAAAATTCGTCCTTTTTACTTAAAAATTGTATAATTTTGTAAAAGAATAAACGATTTGGTACAAAATTATACTGTTTTATAAAAAATTATTTTTCAATTGAAAATGATCTTGAATGAAAATATAACTACCTCACTTTTGGTTAAAAAATGATCTTTTTCAGTTTAGAAATTCAACCATTTAGTTTAAAAAAATTAGAAAGAAAGAAAATTAGAAACAAAGAAAATATAAACTAAAAGTTAATCAAATAACATTTGGACTAGGATCACTTGGTGGAAAATTCAACAATTTGGTTAAAAATTTATATAGGTTGTTGAAAATTCATCTTTTTTGGCAGGAAAATAATCTTCTGTATTGAGAATTTATCTTTTTGGTAGAAAATTTAACTATCTAGTTAATAAATTCAACTGTTTTGTAGAAAGCTAATCTTTTTGGTTAAAAATGCAACTTTTTAGTCACAAACATTATCTGTCTAGGTTGAAAATTCAAATATTTTGTTGGAAATTCGTGTTTTCTGGTTTAATTCAACTGGTTTTGATTTAAAATGAAATTTTTTTGTTTAAAATATCAACTGATACTTTTTTTGAGAATTCTTCTTTTCTGGTTGAAAATTAATCCACACTGTTAAAAATATGTCTTTCCTTAGTAGAAAATCAATCTTCTTGGTTGTAAATTCACCTTTTGATCTGAAATTCAACTACTTTGTTGAAAATTCTTATATTTTGTTGAATTTCGTCGTCTTTGGTAAAAAAATTACCCTTTTTCGTTAAAAATACAACTACATGGATAAAAGTTTAACTACTTTTGTTAAAACTGCATAATGTTAGTTGAAGATTTATGTTTTTGGTTGAAAATTAAAAAATTTGTTCGAAAATTCATTTTTTAAACTTAAAATTTAAATATTCCATTTTTGTTATGAACTAATCTGATCCGATTTCAAACTAATCATTAATTAAAAAATTGATAAAAATTTAATTTAATTGAGCGAATTTTTAGTTAAAGATTCACCTATTCGGTTGAAAATTCATATATTTTGTTGCAAATTCGTTTTTTTATATGAAAATTCAACTACTTCATTGAAAGCTAAAATACTTTTAAAAAATACAATTTTATTGGTTTGAGATGTAACTATTTTTTTTAATCTTCGTTTTTTTCTGGTAGAAAATTCATATTTCTATGTTTGAAGTTCAACTGCTGTCGTCTTTCAGGATTTAAAATTCTATTATTTTGGTAAAAAATTAAACAATTTTGTTGAATTTTTTTTTTTTGACTGAAAAATATTCCTTGGTTGAAAATTCAACTCTTGTTTGCAAATTCGTTATTTGGGTTTAAAAATTTATCTCTCCTGGTAGAAATTTAATTTTTTGAATAAAAATAAAAACTTTTTGTTTACAAACTAATCTGTCTTGGTTGAAAATTAATTAATTGTTAAGGAAAAATGGTACTATTCGTTTTTGGTTGCAAATTTTTGGTTAAAACCTAATCTGTTTTGGATATGGATTTTCCTATTTTGTTAAAAATTCGTATTTTTTGTTGAAAATTATTCGTCTCTTTGTTTTGATAATTCGCCTCTTTTGGTAGAAATTTGATCTTTTCCGATGAAAATGCAAATTTATTATCAAAAAATAATGTGATTTGGTTGGAGATTCAACTATTTTGTGAAAAATTCGTCCTTTTTGGTTAAATTCAACTGTTTTTTTATTTAAAATTAAAATATGTTTTCGTTTGCAGATCGACTATTACATTTTTCGTTCCGATTAGATCTATTTCGATTGAATATTCAACTACTTGTTTGAATTTTGTGCTCTTTTGTTAAAAGTAAATTTTCTTATAGTTTAGGATTCACTATTTTAATTAAAAATTCATATATTTGGTTAAAAATTACTTTTTTCACCTAAAAAATGTAATTACTCCATTTTTGGTTGAAAATGTGTCTATTTTGTTGAAAATTAGTCTCTTTTGCTCGAAAGTTCAACTACACTGGGAATCCCAGTTTAGTAAATCCCATTTAAGTCGTTCCTAGAATTTCTGTCCTCAGTATTTAGTGTAGCGGGGACCGCGGGACCAGAAGGAAGGCGCTGCTTAGTCAAGCGTGACAAACGGCACGAAGGTCGCACCCTCAGCGCATCAGGTTGCGTCATGCATCCACACCCAAAAGAATTGATTCATGCGGCAACTTAAATGGGATTTCCAGTGTATTTGATTGTGAATGCGACTATTTGATATAAAATTATTTTTGTTAGCCTTGAAAATTTAGCTATTCGGTAGACAAATTTATTCCCATATTTTCGCAAAATATAATCCCATTTCTCGTGTTGGAAGAATATTTTCGGCTGTGGAGTATGTAACTTAAAAATTAATTTTAACACGTGCTTTACACATTTATTCGTATTTCAAGTCGCAAGTGGAAGCTTTTGAAGAGGCAGGTGGATTTTCTGGTAAGAAAGAGCAGAGATGTGAACTGGTGTATTTTCGAGGGTGGCTTGGGAACCTGGTTCGTACCGCACTTGTACGAGTACATTTATTCATGAGGTCTTCCAGCCCTCTCCAATCTACAAGTTTCGTGAATTTAAAGTACAGCGATCTTTTTCACTTGAATGAAAACAAGCACCGCCAGAGTGTTATACAAGCAATTAGGAGTTCTAATTAACGCATCTAGAAGTCATTTTCCCCTCGAAATTAAGTTATGACAAATTTCAGAAGCAAATTTCCAACCTCTCAGAATAAAGCTCTCTATGTTTTGACTCAATTCCAATTTTAAATTTCACTCAATTAATTTCAAACATTATTAATAATTAGCATAATATGCTAATTGCAATTCTAAAATGCTAAAAAGACAAATTTTCAACAAATAAAGACTTTTCAGTCATGAAAGAAAAGAAAGTTTACCTAAATTGTTAAACCTTCAAGCCAGAAAATGAATTTTCTGTACAAAAATTGAATTTTCAACCAGAAAATATGAATTTTCAGCAAAAAAAAATTAATTTCCAACAAAATAGTTAAACTTGTAACCAGAGACCTTCATTAAAAAGAAAAAAAGCTAGTTCAAATTTTTACCCACGTAGATGAATTTTTAAATATAAAAGATCAGTTTTCAACAAAATAGTTAAATTTTCAACCAAAGAGACGAATTTTCTACTAAAAATATAAATCTTTAACAAAATTATGATTTTTTAACAAACTGGTTCAACTAAAATTTTCCAACAAAATAGTTGAATCCACAAACAAAGAAGATGAATTTTCAACCCAACAGTGGTATTTTCATCATAGAAAAATGAAATTTCTACTAAGACAGATGAATTTTTAAATGAAAAAGCCAAATTTTCATATAAAATATCTAAATTTTCATCCAAAGAAGATTTTTGTTTGACTTTTTCACCACCAAAATATGAATTTAAAAAAAAAGTAAATTTTCTACGAAATAGTCGAATTTTCAATAAAACAGTTGAAGTTTCAACCAAAAGGGACTTTTTAACAAAATTGTTGAATTTTCAACAAAACAGATGCATTTTCATCCAAAAAAGATGGAATTTCTAGTAAAATAGATGAATTTATAAATACAAAATTTCAAAAAATAGTTAAATCTTCAAAAAATAGTTAAATTTTCAAACAGACAAGATCGCAGTTGATTCTTTAACATCAAAATATGAGTTTTAAATAAGAAGTAAATTTTCTACGAATATACTTGAATTTTCAACCCAAAAAGACGAATTTTTAACAAGACAGTAGAATTTTCAACGAAAAAAGACGACTTTTCCCAAAGTTCATGAATGTTCAATAAAATAGTTGCATTTTCATCCGAAAAAAATAAAGTTTCTACTAAAACAGATGAATTTTTAAATGAAAAAGACAAATTTTCAAAAAAAGAATTAAATTTTCATCCAAAAAAGATGTCAGTTGATTTTTCAACACCAAAATATAAATTTCAAACAAAAAGTAAATTTTCTACGAAATATTTGAATTTTGAACAAAGCAGTTTAATTTTCAACCAAAAAGGATGATTTTTTTAACAAAATTGTTGAATTTTCATCCAAACAGTTGCATCTCTATCTAAGAAAAATGCAATTTCTACTAAAATATATGAATTTTTTAATTAAAACAAAAATTTCAAAAAAATAGTTGAATTTTCAACTCAAAAAGCCGAATTTCTAACAAAACAGTAGAATTTTCAACCAAAAAAGACGACTTTTTCCGAAGTTCATGAATTTTCAATAAAATAGTTGCATTTTCATCCGAAAAAAATAAAGTTTCTACTAAAACAGATGAATTTTTAAATGAAAAAGACAAATTTTCAAAAAAAGAATTGATTTTTCATCCAAAAAAGATGTCAGTTGATTTTTCAACACCAAAATATAAATTTCAAACAAAAAGTAAATTTTCTACGAAATATTTGAATTTTGAACAAAGCAGTTTAATTTTCAACCGAAAAGGATGATTTTTTAACAAAATTGTTGAATTTTCATCCAAACAGTTGCATTTCTATCTAAGAAAAATGCAATTTCTACTAAAATATATGAATTTTTAAATTAAAACGAAAATTTCAAAAAAATAGTTGAATTTTCATCCAAAAAAGATTTGAGTTGACTTTTCAACAAAAAACTATGATTTTTAATCAATAAGTGAATTTTCAACCCAAAAAGACAAATTTTCAACAAAACTGTTGAGTTTTCAACCAGAATGGATGCATTTTTTAAAAATGGTTGAATTTTCAAACAAATAACAAAATTTATAACAATTGAGAAAACCTTCAGGACAAATCAACTGCAAAAAAAGAAGTATACATATGATGACGAGGCCAATAAATTACTGTCAAAAATATTGTATCAGGGTTATAATCAAATTAAAATAGAAAAATTAAACATTTATTCTGGTTGACAGTTATTTAAAGATATAAAAATTCCCTGACATTTGCAAAACAAAAATTCTAAATCCTTGACTTCTCCCAAAACAATTAGAATATAATAGATATGAAAATTGTAAATAAAGAAAAATAATAATAAAAATCTAAGAACAGGAGAAATAGGGTGATTTTTCATGAAAAAAGGGGAATAATAGGGGAATACATTTTTTCAAACAAAATTATTCTGGATATTATATTAATGATAGACTTTAAGTTCTCATGTTTTCAAACCAAAATATGTTTAATTTTCAACTGAATAGTTAAATTTTTTACCAAAAAAGATTTTCTAACAAAACAGATGAATTTGGAACACAAAATGAAGAATTTTCGACAAGAACAGAAATCATTTTTAACCAATCAGTTGCATTAGGAACCCGATAGCATAACTTTTAAGAAAATGAAGGCGAATATTCAGAAAAAAGTTAAACTATTATCTAAGTAATTTAATTTTCAACCAAAAATATGAATTTTTTCGAAGAAAATTGAATTTTCAACAAAAAATTTTATTTTCCACCAACAAAGATGATTTTTCTGCCATGAAATATGACTTTCTAATTTGAAAGGACGAATTTGTAAAAAAACAGTTGAATTTTCGTCCAAAGAAGAAAACTTTACCAAATTGTTGAATTTCCAACCTACAAAGATAAATTTTTAACCAAATGCTTGTATTTTCGAATGAAAAAGGTTAAAATTTTACCAAAAACAGTTGAATTTGTTTAAAGACACTTGAACTTTAAAAAAGACTAATTTATTTTCAACCAAGAAAAATTACTTTTCTGCCATAAAAAAGTGAATTTTCTACAAACAGACGAATTTTCAATCAAGAAATATGAAAACGAAATAGTTCAATCTTTAAATTAAAAAAAACAGACAAACGAACAAATAAGATAAGCTTTCAACCAAATAATTAAATTCTAAACCAAAAAGATGAAATTTCAATAAAAAAGGTTAGTTTTCAACCTAACGGTTGTATTTTTAACCAGAAAAAAAAAGAAATTTCTACCAAAAAAGATGATTTTTTACACCAACAATAGTAATTGGCAAGAAGAGTTGAATTTTCCAACATGAAGTATTTCTTAGTCAAGAGAAAAAAAACGTAAACCAAGTTATGAATTTTTTCAAAAAAATATAATTTTCAACCCAAATAGACGAATATCCCACACAGCAGTTGAACTTTCAACCTGAGCCGTGTGGAAAAAAATGACAAAAAAATGGTTTGATTTCCTACAAAAATAATAGAATTTTCAAAAAAAAATCAACAATTTTGAAAACTACACTTGAACTTTCAACCCCAAAATACAATTTTTTAACAAAATAGTTGAATCTTTAACCAATGAAGATAATTTTTAACGAAGTAATTTAACATTCAACGAAGTATTTGAATTTTCAACAAAATACATGAATTTTCAACCATCTAGTTGAATTTTCAACTAAAAACAAACAAGTTTGAAACAAAAATTAAATAGTTAAATTTTCAGTTCAATAACTTAATTATCAAAAAATAATAGTTTTCAACAATACAGTCCAATCGTCAATCAGATAAATCTTTAACTAATAAAATAAATTCTTAATAAAGTAGTTCGGCTTTCAACCAAGTAGTTGAATTTTGAACTAAAAAATATCAATTTTCCATAAAAAATGGAACAGTTCAATTTCCAGTTAAGTAAATAAATTTCTATCAGAAAAACAACAAATTTCCAACAAAACAGCTGAATTTTCAATCAAACAAATTATTTTCAAAAAAGCAGTTCAACTTTTGAAGAAGTAGTTGAATTGACAAGTAAAAAATAGCTGTTTTTAACCAAATTGTTGAATTTTCAACTAAACATAATCAATTTTGAAACCATTTTCAATTAAATAAATGAATCTAGAACTGATGAAATAACTTTTTAACAAAGAACTTAAAATTTCAACCAAGTGGTTGAATTTTCCAACAAGAAGATTAGTTTTTTACCAAAAAGACAAATTTTCAACAAAATAGATTAAATTTTAACCAAATAGTTGAATTTTAAAACAAAAAGATGAATTTTTAAGCAAAAAGATTCATTTTATACTAAAAGGAAATGTCAATAAAATAATTTAATTTTCAGTTAAGAAAATTAATTTCCAACAAACAAAAAAAGAATTTTCAGCAAAATAGTTAAACCTATACCCTATAAAATTATCACCTTTTCAACAAAATAATTACAATTTCAATCAAATAGCAAAAAATCTAATCAAAAAGAGATGACTTCTAAAGAAAAAATATAATAGTAGATTTTTCAATTTAAGAAAATTAACTTTAAAAATAATAGTTGCATTTTTAACGAGTATTTCAATTTTCAGTTAAGAAAATTAACTTTTAACAAGCAAAAAAACGAATTTTCAACATAATTGTTACAAATTATTTAAATTAATTTTTTCCCTAAAAAAAGATCTTCTCCTTTCGCTCCGCTGGGAATCGAACCTCAGAACTGCCGATTGTCGGTCAGGTGCCTTCCCATTAAGATACTAGAGAGACGGAGAGAAGAAACTTTTTTTTCAGAAAATACAAGCATTACTTTGCGATGTGGTGAATAATGATGATAATACAGATTCCTCGAAAAAAAATTGATTTACCACCTGGCAAAATAATGCGCGTATTTTCTGAAAAAAGTTTCTTCTCTCCATCTCTCTAGTAGCTTAATGGGAAAGCACCCGATTGGCAATCGGAAGTTTTAAAGTTCGATTCCCAGAGGAGCGAAAGAAGAAGATCTTCTTTCAGAATAAGAATTGATTAAAATAATTTTTTATTCATATTTCCATCTATTCTGAAAAGACGTTAAGGGTTTCTGTTATTCTCTGATGATGATACAGATTCCTTGAAAAAATAGTTGAATTTTCAACCAATAACATAACATAACATAACATAACATAACATAACATAACATAACAT
>CAKNXH010062688.1:0-15513 GCA_932178445.1 Andricus quercusramuli
GAAATCAAAAATCTCCCTAACTGAAAATTCAACTACTTGGTTGAAAATGAAATTTCTTTTCTTCAAATTTAGTATATTGGTTCAAGACTTAACTATTTTGTTGAAAATCCTTTTTTTTTCTACGAAAATTAATTTTTGTAACTGAAAATTCAACTATTCCATTTTTTAATGGAAATTTATAGTCTTTAGTAGCAAATTCAACTATTCGGTTGAAAATCTATGTTATTATTTGTTTGCAAATTGGTTTATTTTGTTGAAAATTTGTAATTTTTTGGTAGAAAATTAATTTTCTTTGTTTCAAATTCGTCGTTTTGGTTAAGAATTCATCTTTGTAGGTTAAAATTGAACATTTTTGGTTAAAAATTTAACTATTTTGTTGATTTTTTTTTAATTCAACTCTTTGGTTGAAAATTTAACTATTTTATCAAAAATACGTTTTTTTGTTGTTGAAAATTTAAACTGATTTTTTATTTATAAAAATAAATTTTAGAGAAAATTGGCAAAGATTTTAAAGCATATAAAATTATTTCTTAAAGTTTCGAAAAATAATATGGACGTACATTTTTAAATATTTGGAAATCAAATTTCTGACGCTGTTTAAAAATTTTAAAAGATTTGACGATAATAAAAAAATGTCTTAAAATTCCTTGGAAAATTTTAAATGATTTTTTATTTTGAAAATTTAATTTTAAGAGAAAATTGACACAGATTTCAAAACGTTCTAAATTATATCCTAAGATTTCGAAAAAGAGGTGGAGGAATTAAAAAGAAAATTTTTCCATCAGCAAGGTTACGAAGTTTTACAAAAAATTCGATCAAGTTTAAGAGACATTTAGAAATTTCAAAAAGATTCAAAATTAATATAAAAATTAAAAAAAAAATTAAAAGTTCGAAAAAATGTAAACATTTTTTAATATTTGGAAATAAAAATTTTGAAGCTTCTTCAGGTTTTTGAAGGGCTTCATGATAAGGAAAAAATTGCCTAAAATTCATGGGAAAATTTAAACAGATTTCTTGTTTTGAAAAATCAATTTTTAAACAATATTTAAGAAGAGTTAAGAAGATTTTGAAACATTTTGAAAATTATCATCACAGAATCTCTCGCAGAATCTGGAAGATTTGAAGGCAATTTTTTTAATTTTTCAGAATTTTAAGAACAAATTTGAAAAAATTTGACTAATTTTAAAAGATATTTAGAAGGTTTCAAAGTTTTAGGAATGCTTCCAAAAATAATTTGAAATTGAAAAATATTTCGAAAAATTTCAAACAAAATGTAAATTTTGGAAGATTTCAAAATAATGACCAAGCTTTTTAAGAAGTTTGAAAGACTTAAAAAAAAATTTCTTGAGATTCTTTGGAAAATTTTAAATAATTTTTTCTTTGAAAAAATTAATTTCAAAGACAATTTGAGGGTATTTTTTTTTAGTTTAAAAGATTTTTTTGAATTTTAGGAATATCTCAAGTCAGTTAAAAAAATATTTCGTTATATTCCAAACTTTCAAAAGTCCTGAATATCTATTAAACTGACTCGGTTTTTTACTAAAATTTTGCAACATCAAATAAACAAGTTCACTGGAAAAAGAAATAATTCTACATTTTTATTTTGTATTCGAAATTATTATTTATCCCCTAAAATTATAATTTGGGTGGGTTTTTTTTTCATGAGTAAACAATATTTTGTGATTAAAAAATAAACAATTTGGTTCTAAATTGTCTTTTTTGTTTGAAAATTTTTCTATTTTTTTTGAGAATTCCACTATTTGGTGGAAAACTCGTCTTTATGGTCAAAAATGCAACTGGTTGAAAATTAAACTTTTTTTATTATAGATTCATCATTTCAGTAAAAAATTCATCTATTCCGTTGAAAATTTTTCTATTTCGTTAAAAATTCATATTTTCGTGTTAAAAAATCGAACTGTTATGTGGAAAAGTCGTGTCATTTGGAAAAATGTTAACTTTTTTGTTTAAAAATGCAACTGGTACAAATTATTATTTTTTGTTTATTTAGGGTTCTGATATTTTTGGTTTGAAAATTATTTCTTTTTCTTTTGGGTATTTCACCATTTTGTAAAAAATTCGTTTTTCGTTGCTGTTTAAAATTAATCTTTTTTACTGTCAGTCAAATTTTGACTGATTTAAATTTAGAGTGCTGAATTTGGTGAGCTAAGCATTTTTAGTTTGTTTGAAGAATTTTAATTCAAAAGTAATTTTGCAATTTTATTTTAGGAAACAAATCAGTCATTTCTATTGACTGATTCAAGTGACTGTTTGGTTCAGTCTGCAATATTGACTGATTCACCTGTTAAAACGACTGTTTTGTCAGTAGAAGTCACTGATCTGAAAATCAGTAATTTCAAGTGACTGATTCCATCAGCAATATTGACTGATTCTTCCGTTGAATCAACAGTTTCGTCAGTAAAAATGACTGATCTTTCAGTCAAAGCATGCCCGAGTAATCTAATTAGTCAAATTTTCACTGATTTCACATCGAGAGTGTTAAATTTGTTTGAAATAATTTTGTAGTTTTATTATAAAAGACATATCAGTCATTTCTATTGACTGGAAATCAGTAATTTCAAGTGAATATTTTGTTTGGTCTGCAAAATTGACTGATTCATCTGTTAAAACGATTGGTTTGTCAGTAGAAATGACTGCTCTGTAAATCAATGACTGTTTGATTCAATCAGAAATATTGACGCATTCTTCTGTGAATACTACTGTTTTGTTAGTAGAAATGACTGATCTTTCAGTGAAAACTTGATTGATTGATCTAATCAGTCAAATTTTGACGGATAGAAATTTAGAGTGTTGAATTTGGAGAGATAGATATTTTTAGTTCATTTGACGAATTTTAATTCAGAAATAATTTTGCAATTTCATTATAGAAGACAAATCAGTCACTTATATTGACTGAAAATCAGTAATTTCAAGTGACTGTTTAATTCAGTCAGCAATATTGACTGATTCATCCGTTAAAACGCCAGTTTTGTCAGTAGAAGTCACTGATTGTAAAAAGCAGCCATTTCAAGGGACTGTTTGATTCATTTAGCAATATTGACTGATTCGTCTATTAAAACTACGGGTTTGTCAGTAGAAATGACTGATATTTCAGGCAATGTATTCTTAATTAATCTAATTATTCAAATTTTGACTGATTTAAAGTTAGAGTGTTGAATTTGGCGATATAAATATTTTTAGTTCATAGAAGAATTTCAATTCAGAAATAATTTTGCAATTTTATTATAGAAGATGAATCAGTCACTTCTATAGACTGAAAATCAGTAATTTCAAGTGACTGTTTGATTCAGTCAGCAATATTGACTGATTCACCTGTTAAAACGACTGTTTCGTCAGTAAAAATTACTGATATTTCAGTCAAAGCATGCCCGAGTAATCTAAGTAGTCAAATTTTCACTGATTTGAATTGAGACTGTTAAATTTGGTTGAAATAATTTTGTAGTTTAATTATAAAAAACATATCAGTCACTTCTATTGACCGGAAATCAGTAATTTCAAGTGAATATTTCATTTAGTCTGCAAAATTGACTGATTCATCTGTTAAACCGATTGTTTTGTCAGTAGAAATTACTGCTCTGAAAATCAATGACTGATTCAATCAGAAATATTGACGCATTCTTCTGTAGATACTACTGTTTTGTTAGTAGAAATGACTGATTTATCAGTAAAAACTTGCTTAATTGATTTAATCAGTCAATTTTTGACTGATTTAAATTTAGAGTGTTAAATTTGGCGAGATAAATATTTTTATTTCATTTGAAGAATTTTAATTCAGAAATAATTTTGTAATTTTATTATAGAAGACAAATCAGTCACTTATATTGGCTGAAAATCAGTAATTTCAAGTGACTGTTCGATTCAGTCAGAAATACTGATTGATTCGTCTATTAATACGACTGTTTTGTCAATAGAATTTAGTGATCTGAAAATCAGTCATTTCAAGTGACTGATTCAGTATGCAATATTGACTGATCCGTCTGTTAAAACTACTCTTTTGTCAGTAGAAATTACTGCTCTGAAAATCAGTGACTGTTTGATTCAGTCAGCAATATTGATTGATTCTTCTGTAAAAACTACTGTTTTGTCAGTAGAAATGACTGATCTTTCAGTCAAATCATGCATAATTAATCTAATCATTCAAATTTGGACTGATTTAAATTCAGAGTGTCAAATTTATCGAGATTAGTATTTTTAGTTCGCTTGAAGAGCTTTACTTCAGAAATAAATTTGCAATTTTATAATAGCAGGCAAATCAGTCACTTCTATTGACTAAAAATCAGTAATTTCAAGTGACTGTTTGATTCAGTCAGCAATATTAACTGCTTTATCTGTTAAAACGACTGTTTTGTCAGTAGAAGTCACTTGTATGAAAATCAGTAATTTCAAGTGACTGATTCAGTTAGAAATATTGACTGATTCGTCTGTTAAATTGACTGTTTTGTCAGTAAAAGATCTTTCAGTCAAATCTCCGAATCACAAAATAAGTGTTGAAAAAAATTTTTTTTCCACATTCGGAAGAAGTTTTTGTTTATTTTCGTGAATGAAAGTGGGATGATTGTATTGTTTGAAAGAACGCGATGCAACTCTTTTGCCAACCAATGGCACGTGGCCTTCGACGTCATTCATCACATGCCGTCATCCGGTCTGATTTCAGTCTTCGGTGTGTCAACGTACGTGTGACGTTGCTGCAAAGAATTTTATGCGAAAAGTCTTACTACACACTCAACATTTCCACGTGTGTGGTCAACAATTTCCGGCGGTACCGGAAAGCCAATGAATACTGTTTTGCAATCGTTATCGATCCGGCATAACAATTATCGCGTTTCCAATTTTTTTTTCTTTTTTAAAAGCATTATAATTTTTTTTCAAAATTTTGTAATCTTGCATGACTGAACAATTTTTCTTTGAAATATTTTACATTCATTTTAAAATTTTCCCATGAATCTTAAGAATTTTTTCAATTCTCCTGAAACTTTGAAATATTTCTTAAAAGCTTCTAAGTTTTTTCAAAATCTTCAAAAATCTACATTTTGTTTTACAATTTTTGAAATCTTTTCAAGTTTTAAATTATTTTTGAATAATTTTGGAACGCTTAAACCTTTTATATATCTTTTAAAAAATTCAAATTTTTCTTTAAAAAAATTGTAAATTCTTCCTAATTAACAAAATTGCCTTAAAATCTTTCAGATTCTTCGTTTGACATTTTTGGAAATTTTTTTAAATCTTTCAAAATCTTCAAAAATCTTCATTTCGTTAAAAAAAATTTGAAATATTTTCAAGGTTTTAACTATTTTTGAATATTTTTAAAAGGTTTAAACCTTCTATGTATCTTTTAAAATGAGTCGAATTTTTCCAACAAATTAAAAAATTCTTCAGAATTACAAAAATTGCCTTCAAATCTGCCGGATTCTTTTTTGTCAATTTTGGAAATCTTTTGAAATGTTTTTAAATCTTTTAAAATATTCTCTTTAAATTGAAATTTTGAATCTCTTATAATAAATCAATGTTTTTCGAAAATATTCTTATTTTGCAAAATTGAAAATTCTCGCTTTAAAACTGTTTGTATTATATAAACAATTATTTTTGTTAACTTGAATTAATTTTTGCCCCACTCTAATTGAAAAGTGGACAAAAAGTGAAACATAAGTAGTCATAACTAGTCTTGAAAAACAAAATTGAAAAAAACAAACTATTTTTAGTGGTTAAACAGTTTCAAATGATATGCGTTTAAAAGGAAAATAAATTTATACGAAGTTATTCGTGTTTTAATTTTGTTTTTTATTTTCAAAAAACCCCGAAATTTTTTTAAATCTATAATTTTCACCTGATTCCTAATTCCTTCTATATTCATTTAATTAAATATATCATCCACAATATTCTAGAAACTTAGCACGGACACGAACCATTCGAGCTGCGGAATGGTATCGAAGTCGGTAACATGTCAGTAACAGGAATCAACAAAAAGTTTTAGTTTTTCTTCTTTTTCCTGAAAAAATTACCGTATTATCCCTTTTTTGATCTCCTTTTGCGCTTTGATCCATGAATTCGAGATCTAAATTGGAAAATATGAATAATTCTTCTTATTTTTTATTCTACTTCCTGTGTTTTAGATATAGTGTTTTTTCAAAGATAATTTTATTTATTTTCTTCAGAAAATTTTGGAAGCACGTGTCGTTTCGACGCACTCCCCCCTGTATACTTTGAGTCTTTCAGCGGATGCAAATCTAATTTATGCAGGCCGTTGAAACGAATCCTAAGTTACACGTGGAGCACTTCGTACCTAGAACTCCACTATAATAAATGTAAAAGCAGGCACGTGTTTCCCTTCCGCATTAAAGCGATTGGTCCTTAAATTGACTCAAATCGAATTCATTCGAATCACTTTATGCGAAAATGACGCATGTCCATCACAATTATTTTACAACTACACACACTGCAATTTTTGCATTCCAATCCATTCACAAAAGTCACAAATTGAAAAATTAAGATAGTTTTTATAGAAATAAGGTGCCGTTCATGAGGGGTCATCCATAAACTACGTTACCAATTTGAGGGGAGGGGGTTCGCACCAAAAAACTGTTCCAGAAGCTCTTCGCCTGGGGTGATTGCTAGGGAGATTGATCAGCGACCTGAGTCCGCGTAGTGTTGCGGAACGAATTTGTCATTTAACTAAAGAAGATGGAAATTCTAGATTAATCTAAAAATCTACCCCTGCCATTCGCGCCTTATAGCTTTTCCCTATTTTTAAATAATTCTTTTTTCTCCTGTTTTCAAGAAACTTCCCTTTTTCTCATTTTTTTTTGCTCAAATGAGAACTGAATTAATAGGACCCATTAAGAAAATGTAACTATTTTTGGTTGAAAAGTCTACTATTATATTTTTCGTGCGGAATTCATCTAGTTTGGTTAAAAATCTACTATTTGGTTGAAAATTTATTTAATTTTGTTGAAAATGCAACTATTTTGCATGGCCATTTTTCAAGGAATAGACTTTTGGCTATTTTTCAGCCAATAGGGTTTTGCCTATTTTTCAACGAATAGGCTCAATTTTCTTACAGAATGAACTCAGAATATCTTTCCGATGTCTTTTTTGTATGATGCTTTGCAAATTGCCATGCATTATTAATTGATTAAACAATTTTCATAAACAATTTAAGAGTTTCGGCTTTTTTCAACGAATCTTCTTGTTCTACTATTATATACTTTTTGTGCGGAATTCATAAAGTTTGGTGAAACATTGTACTATTTGGTTGAAAATTAATTTATTTTGTTGAAAATGCAATTATTTTGTCAATATCTCATCTTTTTTGTACAAATAAATTTTTTTCGCCATAAACAACTACAGAGCTTGGCCATTTTTCAAGGAATAGATTTTTGGCTATTTTTCAACGAATAGACTCAATCTTTTTACAGAATTAACTGAGAATACCTTCCCGATGACTTTTTTGTTTGATGCTTTTCAAATTTTCAAGAATTATTATTTGAACAATTTTCATAAACAAATTAAGAGCTTGGCCTTTTTTCAACGAATCTTCTTTTTCCCCCTATTTTCAAGAAACTTCCGTTTTCCCCTGTTTCTCATTTTTTTGGCTTTTTGTGAACTGACTCTGTGAACAAGTTTTTTTTTTGTCATAAACAAATTTAGAGCATAGCCATTTTTCAACGAATAGACTTCTGGCTATTTTTTAGCGAATAGGCTTTTGGCTATTTTTCAACAAAAAACTCAATTTTTGTACAAAATTAACTAAGAATATCATTCCGATCACCTTTTTCTATGATGCTTTGCAAATTTCCAAGAATAATTAATCGTAAAATTTTCAGAAACAAATTAAGAGCTTGGCATTTTTTTAACGAATCTTCTTGTTCCCCCTGTTTTAAAAATATTCTGTTTTTTTCGTTTTTCCAATTATTTTCGCTTAACTGTGACCTGGCTTAATAGGACCCATTGAGAAAATCGAACTTTTTTTAGTTGAAAAGTCTAATATTATATTTTTCATGTGGAATTCATCTAATTTGGTTAAAAATTGTACTATTTGGTTGAAAATTAATGTATTTATGTAACTATTTGGCCAAGAAGTTATCTTTTTTGAATAAACAAATTTTGTTGTAAGGAACAATTTCAGAGCTTGCCCATTTTTCAACGAATCTTCTTTCCCCTCTGTTTTCAAGAACTTCCGTTTATCCCCTTTTTCTCATTTTTTTCGCTCAAATGTTATTATTTATTATACCATTAAGCCTTTTCCCTTCCGGGGTAGGCGTGACTTGTTCGGTTGGAAAGTAGTGAAATAGGTATATAGGTATGAGGTTGATCGGTATATGGGTATAGGGTGGATCGGTATGTAGGTGTTATGTATAGATGTTTTAGATTGATCTGGAGTTCTCGTGTTATTTATATAAATTACACGAGAACTCCGCAACACTGCTCCGACCCAGGTTGCTGATCAATCTCTCTAGCGATCACCCCAAGTGAGGAGCCTCACAAAATTATTATGTATGGTTCCCCACCTGGGCCCATTAGTATCCAAGGTCTTTGTTTCAGGCATCATTCACTCTATTGTCACTCTGTTTATAAACTATTTGTCGTCACATATTTCTGACCTGGCTTGTATTTCTATGGCTTCTTATGTCTCTTCGTATTAGTGTCTCATTCACAGATTCTAACCATTCTTTCGGCGGTCTACCTCTGGGCATTTTGCCATTTACTTTACCTTTATACACTTGCTTGGTCAGTCGTTCATCTTTCATTCTTTCAAGATGTCCGAACCACCTTAGCTGATTTCTTTCCCATATGTCAACTAGTGTCTCCCCTGTACCACATTCTTCGAGGATTGTCTCGTTTCGTACTTTGTCCATCAGTGTTTTCCCGCATATTATGCGCAGAGGAATCATGCCGATCGCGTTGATTTTACTCCTGTCTTTTTCTTGACAGGTCCATGTCTCGCTACCGTATAGTACAGTTGGTACGAATAGAGAATTATGTATGGCCATTTTAGCTTTTTTTGATATGTTTTTATTTTTGAGGATGGATCTTGCTCTACCGATAACCTGCTTACCCTTATTTATGCGCCTATCTAATTCCCCATCTATTTTTCCGTCGTTAGTGAATAGACTACCTAGATATACGTACTTGTCAACTTGTTCTAATTTCTCATCATTTAGAACTATGTTGCATATTGTTTTCTCACTTTTTCCCTCAAACACCATGACTTTCATTTTATTCACGTTAATTTTGAGGTCCATGTTCTTCATGCTTGTATTAAGTTTATTCAACATTCTTTGCAAGTCTTCGACTGATTCTGCCATAACAATCTTGTCATCCGCGAAAGCCAACCCACGTACCTTGACGGTTTCGAGATCTACACCTTTTTCGTCGAAGAGGGCAGTTCTAAGACACTTATCCATGAATATGATAAAAAGCCACGAGGACATAACGCATCCTTGTTTCACGCCTTGCATAATATCGAACCATTCACTCTTTTTCCCATTTACCCTTACACTCGCTTTACTACCTGTATATATTGTTTTTATTGCTTGTAGGAGCCCTCCATTCACTCCATACTCTTTAAGGACTTCCGAAAGTTTACTTCTATTTACCGTGTCGAATGCTTTTTCTAGATCGATAAATGCACAGAAGACTTTCTTTCCTACTCTCAAACTTTTTTCTGCGACCTGTCTTAGGCTAAATATCTGATCCGTACATGATCTTCCTGGCATAAAACCACTTTGGACTTCCCATATTTTCTCTTCTGTAATTTGCATTACCCTACGGATAAGTATTTTTGAGTATATTTTACTTACGGTACTTAGTAGGCTGATACCTCTGTAATTACTGCAGTTGCTTTTATCTCCTTTTCTTTTGTATATTGGTACGATAATCGCTTTTCTCCAATCGTCTGGGACTTCTCCCGTTTCGATACATAAATTTATTAATTCGCACAACCTGTGAGGTATGTACTCGCCACCGTATTTAAGCATTTCAGCGCTAATATTGTCTATACCCGCAGCCTTACCGTTTTTCAAGTTCTTAATTATATCTCTGACCTCAGTGACACAGACTTTTTCAATTGGGTTTTCTAATGCATTATCTTCTATGTCGCAGTTTTGTTGTCCGATATTTTCACCTCCCAATAGTTCTTTGAAAGACTCTTTCAAAGCGTCTACTATTCCGTCTATATCATATAGCATTTCGCCTTTGCTGTTTCTCATGTTAGCAAACTCTGTACTTTTACTTTCCTTCAACGGTTTATATAATAGTTTCATAATTCCTTCAAAGTAGTTTATTATTTTATTCTCTTCTTCTGTTCTGATTTTCTCTTTACTCTCTTTGACTAGTCGTTTAACTTTCCTATTTTTGTGTCTGTAATCATTTTTAAATTGAATTAATAGGACCCAGTAAGAAAGTCTAACTATTTTTGGTTCAAAAGTCTACTATTATATTTTTCGTACGGAATTCATCTAGTTTAGTTAACCATTCTACTATTTGGTTGAAAATTAATTTATTTTGTTGAAAATGTAACTATTTTGTCAATAAATCATTTTTCTTGTACAAACAAATTTAAAGGTTTGCCATTTTTCAACGAACAGACTTTTGGCTATTTTTCAGCGAATAGGCTTTTGGCTATTCTTCAACGAATAGGCTCAATTTTTTCACTGAATTAACTAAGAATATCTTACCGATGACTTTTTTGTGTGATGCTTTGCAAATTTTCAAGAATTATTAATTATTTGACCGAATCCATTCCAAATCAGGCAGGTTCTACACTTGAAGTTGCAGAATTTCTCGGGGACAAAATATGTTGTTCTTTAGAGGAAATTAGGCGATACGTATTTTTGCGATTTGTGAAAAAAAATTTTTTACAGAGTTATGCGTATTTGAATTTTTGCCTTTGTTTTTCAAAAAAAAAACCCAATTTTTTCTTTAAACTCGTATAACTTTTGACTTGACTTAATTTAGATATTAACGATTTCTTTTCAGATTCTGGTAGAATTTACCGCCTTCTTTCAAAATCCGCGAGGAAGACGAAAAAATTTCAAAATTAACCAAATGGCGGCAGTTTTTCTGAAAATGTTAAAAGTCGATTTTCTCAAAAAACAGACACTTATATTTTTTGCCAATTTTTTTTTTTAATTTGTACTATCATAAGGAAAATACCTTGTGAGTTTAATGCGGGCTAAATAACTTTTGTGGGCAGGAGAATTTTTTTTCATAAAATCGAACTTTCGCATTTTTCTTGAAAACAACAACAGATACAAAAAAAATTGAGAAAATAGTTTGCACATTTAAAAAAGTTCTACAAAAAGTTCTGTTACGCATTTATGATATCTTGTACCATTTCCGAGACAAATGAAGAAATTCAATTTTCATAAACAAAAAATTGTCTTCATTCCTGGCTTATGGAAATACCCACCATTTTTGTTAAATAATAATCCGGATAGTATTTATTTATTTTTTAAACTGAGATTCAGATAAAGTTTTTATACATTGTAGAAAAATATCTGGATAAATGTGAAATATATTTAAATATATTAAAGATAAAAACTTTTCAGTCAAGAAATTTCTTGTATTGGCATTCATTTTGTAACTTAAATTGTTTCAGCAAAAAATTTCAAAATTTGAATTTATGAAAAATAATTTTCTGATGATAAAAATTGTTCAGCCCACGTAAAACTAGCATGGAGTTTTCCTCATATGAACGTATATATATTTTTAATATTTAACAAAAATGGTGGATATTTCCATAAGCCAGGAATGAAGACAATTTTTTTAAAATGAAAATGGAATTTTTTCATTTTTCTCGGAAATGGTACAAGATATCATAAATGCGTAAGAGAACTTTTTGTAGAACTTTTTTAAATGTGCAAACTATTTTCTCAAAATGTTTTTGTGTCTGTTGTTGTTTTCAAGAAAAATGCGAAAATTCGATTTTATGAAAAAAAATTCTCCTGACCACAAAAGTCGCTTAGCTCGCATTAAACTCACAAGGTATTTTCCTTATGATAGTACAAATTCATCAAAAAATTGGCAAAAAATATAAGTGTGGGTTTTTTGAGAAAATCTACCAGAATCTGAAAAGAAATCGTAAGTATCTAAATTAGGTCAAAAGTTATACGAGTTTGAAGAAAAAATTGGGTTTTTTTTTGAAAAACAAAGCCAAAAATTCAAATACGCATAATTATGCGTATATATATATAATATAATAATAAATAATAAAATAATATATAATTATGTAAAAAATTTGTTCACAGATCGCAAAATACGTATCGCCTAATTTCCTCAAAAAACCAACATATTTTGTCCCCGAGAGATTCTGCAACTTCAAGTGTAGAACTTGCCTGATTTGAAATGGATTCGGCCTCATATTTTTAATTGAATTCTTTTTTTTCTTAAACAAATTCTGAGCCTGGCCATTTTTCAACGAGTAGACTGTTGGCTATTTTCAGCGAATAGGCTTTTGCCTATTTTTCAACGAATAGGCTCAATTATTTTACTGAATTAACTAAGAATATCTTTCCGGTGACTTTTTGTATGATGCTTTGCAAATTTTCAAGAATTATTAATTATTTCAACAATTTTCATAAACAAATTAAGAGCTTGTCCTTTTTTTAACGAATCCTGTTTTCCTCCTGTTTTTATGAACTTCCGTTTTTCCCCTTTTTCTCATTTTGTTCGCTTAAATGTGAACTGAATTAATAACTATTTTTGGTTGAAAAGTCTGCTATTATATTTTTCGTGCGGAATTCGTCAGATTGGTTAAACATTCTACTATTTGGTTGACAATCAATTTATTTGGTTGAAAATGCAACTATTTTGTCAACAAGTCATCTTTTTTAGTCAAATTCTATTTTTTTGTCATAAAAAAATTCAGAGCCTGGCCATCTTTCAACGAATAGACTTTCGGCTATTTTTCAGCGAATAGGCTTTCGGCTATTTTTCAACAAATAGGCTCAATTTTTTTACTGAATTAACTAAGAATATCTTACCGATGACTTTTTGTATGATACTTTGCAAATTTTCAAGAAATATTAATTATTTCAACAATTTTCATAAACAAATTAAGAGCTTGGCCTTTTTTTAACGAATCTTCTTTTCCTCCTGTTTTCACGAACTTCCGTTTTTCCCTTTTTCTCATTTTGTTCCTCAATTATTTATTTTTGTACTTTTCTTCAAATTTTGTTTATTATTTGTCTGTCCCTTTCTGAGTCTGCTTAACTCGTTCCATCTCGTGCCCTTTTTATTTTTCCTAGGTCGTAACTCGTATCCTCCCCTCTTTCCAATTTTTCACTCTTGTCTCTTTTTTAAATTTTGTTTTCTCTTTTTTTTCGTTACTCAAATTTTTTTGACTCCCCCGAGGGCACGTGCGACCCGCCTTTCGGTACACCTTTGAAGTTACGCGTTTCACTTCTGGGAAGTACGTATTTTTGGTATGAACTACCAGTTCTCCCTCGACGAAGGAAGTCTGATGTGGCCCGATCATTTTCCGTCGACACGCAACGCTGCTGACCTGTGATATCTTCCCTTTCCAAATTATTCAATTTTCGCGAAAAACTCCTCAGAAATTTTCAAAATTAGACATCTCTTGTTTTATTTATCATTTATTGACTTTCAAACAATTATTTATGACTTTGTGAAGCTTTTCGCGTGGGGTGATTGCTAGAGAGATTGATCTGCGACCTGTGTGTGAGCGATGTTGCGGAACGAACGTGTTACGCATACCCGGAAAATAATTTGCCCTAATCGTATAATAATATTATTATTAATAATAATAATTGAGCACACCGATCATAAAAGGGCGTCTCCGCGTGAAATTCGGTAAAATTATTGTCCACAGGCAGAAAGCGGAAGAAAAAAAAAATATGTCAAATCAAAAAGTAAAAAACACCATTACATTAATCTTGCAAAAGTCGACATTTTTTGCTAATATAAATAATGAATCCGATTATTATTTTAGGTAATAATTAATAAAAATTGCATTTTTCATCGCGCCCAAATTCGATGTTTTTTAAAACTCAAATCGCCGATTCTAGCTCAATAACTGGTGAAATGTTTTGAAATTTTTACAGTTTGTTCAGTATACATACGTGCCACCTACATAGTCGATAAAGCATATAAAAATTGCATTTGTTCACTTATATTTAATAACAAATGGCGGGGTACCGGTAACCGGGCTTCGAACACTTTGGCGGAAAAAAGTATGCGACGAACTTAATCTTTGAGAAAACTTCAAGCGAGCCGTTTTTTCTACGACGTATGAAGAAAATTTTCCGAAAATTTCAGTGTAATCGAGTCATAAACATTGTAACTATGGATGATTTCATAAAAAGCGCTCGGCGTGCGAGCAGCTCGTCCAGCGTTCGCGCGCGGCAGTAACGGAATATAATACGTTTTTCGCATATTTTTTTAATACTGGGATGCTACATTGTAAAATTGATTGTTATTTGATTATTAAAAATATTTATATCGTTAATCATACTCACGTACCATTCTTCTCGCCATCAATTATTTTCAAACACGTGTGAAAATCAACTTTTTTCCCATCGGAATTCACGCAAAATTATGAAAAACACGGATTTTCTATTCAATAATTTATTTGGTGACAGCCGCTAATAGATTATAATACATAAACTTTTTTCACATACTTATTGTACGCTCCCATTTTTTAAATGGTTATAAACATTCAACAAATTTCGAATTTCGCTCGTTTACGCCTAATTAGATTGCCTTTTGTTTTCGCGAATTAGATTGTCTTTTGTTTTTCCAAGAATCGACACATACTTAGAAGTTGCAGTAAACAAAGCGTCTCTGAAAAAACGTGGCCCAGAAAAACGGAAATCGGAACTACGAAAGAAATAGCAAAGCATAATATATTATTTCTTGTTAGACGCGTTACTAAAATACACTTTAAATGTTGAAAAACCTATGTTACGAATTTGTTAAATTTTAATAACCATTTGAAAAATTAGAGCGTACAATAATTATGTTAAAAAAGTTTATTTATTATAATCTATTAGCGTATGTTATCAAATAAATTATTGAATTGAAAATCCGTGTTTTTCATCATTTTGCGTGAATTTCTATGGAAAAAAAGTTGATTTTCACATGTGTTTGAAAATAATTGATGGCGAGAAGAATGGTACGTGAGTATAATTAACGATATAAATATTTTTAATAATCAAACAACAATAAATTTTACAATGTAGCATCCCAGTGTTAAAAAAAGATGCGAAAAACGTATAATATTCCGTTACTGCCGCGCGCGTACGCTGGACGAGCTGCTCGCACGCCGAGCGCTTTTTATGAAATCATCCATAGTTACAATGTTTATGACTCGATTACACTGAAATTTTCGGAAAATTTTCTTCATACGTCGTAGAAAAAACGGCTCGCTTGATGTTTTCTCAAAGATTAAGTTCGTCGCATACTTTTTTCCGCCAAAGTGTTCGAAGCCCGGTTACCGGTACCCCGCCATTTGTTATTAAATATAAGTGAACAAATGCA
>CAKNXH010062688.1:15613-43109 GCA_932178445.1 Andricus quercusramuli
ATGGTGTTTTTTACTTTTTGATTTGACGTCTCTTTTTTTTTTCTTCCGCTTTCTGCCTGTGGACAATACTTTTACCGAATTTCACGCGGAGACGCCCTTTTATGATCGGTGTGCTCAATTGTGATTGACATGTGTCAATGACAATTTGTGATTGACAAAAAAATGGGCAAAAAGTAATTATTTAAATTGAGTAAGTAGAGAGAGAAAATTTAAAAAGAGAGCTTAATTTCGTCTCGAGTACTTGCGAACATAATTTCGCAGCCTGAGTTCGATCCCCCACGAATCGAATTTTTTTCATTATTTCAATCCTTTATAATATTAATATTTTAACTCTATTAGCAGGTTGGCCGTAGGTCAGGGAAATCAGGGAATAGGCAGAGATAATAAATTTGCAATTTGAAATTGTTTTATTCCGTTCACAAAAGGTTCTATGGTTTCTATTTCTTTTTTTTTTCAGTTGCTTTCTGATGACGATTATATTTTTAGTTAAAAATTGTATTATTTTCTTGAAAATTCGCCTTTTTTGGTTGAATTAAATTATTTTTCATTTGATATTCAACTATTTTTTGTTGAAAATTTATTTATTTTTTGATGATTCAACTGTTCCAGTTTAATATTTATAATTTTAGTTAAAAACTATCTCTTTGGTTGAAAGTTTAACTATTCTGTAAAAATCTGTTTTTTGAGTTTAAAATTAATTTTTTAAACTGAAATTGTAACTTTTCCATTTTTTGTCGATAAGGGATTGTTTTAGTTGAAAATTCGACTTTTTTGGTTAAAAAATTAATCTTATTGGTCAAGATTTCCTCTTTTTTGGTTAGAAATGCAACTATATGCTTGAAAATGAACTTATTTGTTTATATTCATATTTTTGGGTTGACAATTATACTTTTTTACAGAAAATTCGCCTTTTTGCTTGAAAGTTCAAAAATTTGAAAAAAATTGCTGTTCTTTCTTCTCTGAAAAGTCTTTATTTGTTGAAAATTATTATTTTTGATATGAAAATTCAACTATTTTGTTGAAATATTTTGGTATGAAAATTAATTTTTTCAATGTAAATTTAACTTTTCTATTTTTGGTTGAAAATTAAACTATTTGTTCAAAAATGTGTGTATTTTGTTGAAAATTCTAATTTTTTGGTAGAAAATTATTCTTCTTCGTGGAAAATTCATTTCTTTGGTTTGAAAATTCATTATTTTCTTGAAAATTTAATCTTTTTGTTATTGAAATATCAAATTTTTCATTTATTTTCACAATTAATCTTTGATGGTTAAAAATTTAACTATTTTTTATTTTTTTATTTTTTTTTTAATGAAAATAAATTCTTTGAATCGAAATTTAACTTTTCTATTTTTGGTTAAAAATTTTTATTTTTCGGTTGAAAATTAAGCTATCAGTTCAAAAATGTATTTTGTTGAAAATTCGTATTTTTTGGTAGAAAATTATTCTTCTTGCTGGAAAATTCATCATTTTGTTTTGAAAATTCATATCTTTTGGTAAAAATTCAATCTTTTGTTTATTGAAATATCAACTTTTATATTTATGTTAATAATTTATCTTTGATGGTTAAAAATTCAACTATTTTATTGAAATTTAATTATTTGTTTGAAAATTCAACTCTTTGTTTAAAAAAGTAACTATTTTTTTTGTTGAAAATTGAACTATTTGGTTAAAAGTCGATTAAAAAAAAGTTGATCAAAAATCAACTAATTTCATTGAAAATGAAACTGTTTAGATAAAAATTCAACTATTTTGTTGAAAATTTATTTATTTGTGTGAAAATTTAGCTGTTTGGTTGCAAATTAAACTATTTGTTTAAAGATCTAATCTAATCAAATATTTAAATAAAAGTTTAACTATTTTGAAATAATTTGTCTGTTTTGCCCTGAAGATTCAACTATTTGATTAAAAATGCTACTGTTTGATTAAAAATTAATTTTGTTGTTGTTGAAAATTCAACTATTTGGTTGAAAATTTATTTTTGTAGGGAGAAAATTCAAGTATTTGCTTAAAAATCAACTTATTTCTTTGAAAATTTAACTGTTTATTTAAAAAGATCAACTATTTTGTTTAAAATTTAAATATTTGTTTGGAATTTCAATTCTTTGGTTGCAAATTTAACTGTTTGGTTGAAAATTTAAATATATTGTGTAAAATTCTACCGTTGGGTTGAAAATTTAAATATTTTTGAGAAAATTATTTTTTTTTTAATCATCAACTTCTACATTTTTCGTTAAGAATTCATTTTTTTGTTGAAAATTCAACTTTTTAGTTCAAAAATTCAACTATTCGATTAAAAATTATTTTGTTGTTAAAAATTCACCTTTTTGGTTGAAAATTTATTTTTCTAGGTATAAAATTCAAATATTTGGTTAAAAGTCAACACATTTCTTTGAAAATTTAATTATTTAGTTAAAAATTTATTTATTTTGTTGAAAATTTAATTACCTTGTTGAAGATTCAACTCTTTGGTTGCGAAGTTAACTATTTTGTTGAAAATTTAATTAATTTGTTGAAAATTCTATCGGCTTCGAAAATTTTCATTATTTGGTTCAAAATTAAATTGTTTTTGTCTGAAGTTCAATTTTATTTTGTTTGAAAATCTGATCATTTGATTGAAATTTCATCTTTGTAGGTGGAAAATTCAATAATTTGCTTACAAATTTCACTATTTTGTAGTAATTTTTCAATTATTTCATTGAAAATTTAACTATTTTGTTAAAAGTCTTCTGTTTTGGTAAAAAAATTCAACTCTTTAGTTCAAAATTAATCTTCTTTGATAGAAATAAGTAAATTTGAAACGACTTGATTCTGTCTATTATTTATAAATTAATAATAAATAAATAATAATTGATGAATTATTTGCTTTTTAACTAACTTTTTGTATGTAAAAAATGTTACAAGATTAAAATGCTGGGCTTTCAATTTTAATGGTCAGAAAAAACGAAAAATTTGTTAGTGAAAAATCAGGAAACTTCAAAAACGATGTTTTGCTGCCACCCTTTATTTATTAATTAGATTAAAGAAAATTAAATTGAATTAATTTGTTTAAATTAAAATAAAAACGTTTCTATTTAATTTTTAGCTCGATTTTTAACCCCAAAATATTAAGATGTGGATTAATAAATTTTCCAAGAAGAGTCTGACCCTTCGGATCGCTTTGCCCTCTCGCTTGTTTATAGATGCGTATATTTCTATGCTAGTAGTCGTCCGGCGCGGGAGCAACGAGTGCGTCACGAGTTATTTTTGGGCCACTCCAGCTCCATTCCATTTCTCTCTTTTTCTCTCCCATAAGAGAGAAGCGCTCGATTCGAGGTGCCGAGAGAAACTGGTGTAGCGTCAAACATTTTACCCCCCCCCCTCCTCCCACCCCCTCCCCCTCCAATCCCTTATCCTCGTCTGGGGTGCGTGCAAAACCGCAGGCCGTTATCGCACATTCCACAAATGCCGACGAGCACGTGTGTCTCATACTTCGCTCCGCTACAACGAGCGAGACTCCTTAAATCACAAAATTTGATTTAAAAAAGCGAATCCCACAATTTTGTCAATAAAAGTTCCAAAGAAATGGCTAAAAACAACCGAAAAAGAGATATTCTCAATGGGATGAGGGTTTTGCAAAACTGTTGACGAATTAGGTCAGTGGTTAGAGCGCCCGACTGTTGAGCCAGGTGACTGGGGTTCGATCCTTCACGGATAGGATTTTTAGAAAGTTTTTATTTTGTTGAGAATTTTGTGGGTGGGTCGATATGTCTGTTTGTAGACAAGATTGGAGGTGGGAAGTGTTTTTTTATTACTTTCAATTTATTTTTTATAAGTCAGTTTTCTCTTAGCATTCATTTTTCAAAATAACAAATCATTGGAAATTTTCCCAGGAATCTAAATAATTCTGTTATGCTCTTGAAACATTTAAAAAATCTTAAAAAGCTTCTTTTTTCAAAATCTTCAAAAATGTACATTTTGTTTGATTTTTTGAAAATTCTTCTCAAGATTTTGAACAATAAATACTGTATCATTTTGAATTTCTTCCTTAAATCTCAAAATTGAAGAAATATAGCGAATCCCAAAATTCTTGTCGAATTAGGTCAGTGGTTAGAGCGCCTGACTGTGGAACCAGGCAGCCGGGGCTCGATTCCTGACAGATATAAATGTTTTTTTTTTAGTTTTTTCTGTTGGAAATTATGTGGCTGGGCGCAATTTATATTCGTAGACAAGATCCGAATACCATTTGCAATAAACCCAATTCTCTATTTGCCGGACATGCATGAATCTCTCAAGCCCAGGAGCATGAATGGCGAATTATGCAAATAGCGAATCCCGTCAAGGATGAAAACCATTAGGGTCCCGGCTCGAGCGTACTACCGCGGCTTGTTTTACTATTTCATCGGCCTCACGTGGATTGGTGCAACGCTCGGTACACATTCATCCTACAAACTGGGTGTATCCCAAAAAATTACTTTATCATTATTATTATTATTATTATTATTATTATTTTTCAATTTTATTTATTGGTTCGGACTAAAAAGACTAGAAAGAAATTTTATTACACGTAAATAAAGTTTGAGGTCAAAAAGTACGCTTAGCTTAGTGCACCCGTTACGGTTTGATAAACCGGTAGGGGTTCGATCCCCACTGGATCTAATTTTTTTTAACTTTCTTCTATCTCATATATTCATTTTTTAAATTGTATTACTATTACAGAATTCATAGAACGTAATAAGGAAATTTAACTATTTTTTGATAAAAGTTAATTCTTTTTAATTGATAATTCTAGTAATTATATTTTTGGTTCAGAATTCATCTCTTTTGGTTGAAAATTCAAATATTGTTTTAAAAAGTAATCTTCTGTGGTAGAAAACTTAACTGTTTTATTAAAAAATAATTTCTTCGATTAAAAATTAATGTTCGTAATTGAAAATTTAACTATTTCATTTTTGGGTGAAAATTAATTGTTTTTAGTTAAAAATTGATTCAACTTTGACATTTTTCGTTCAGAATTAAACTTTTTTGGTGGAAAATTGAACTACTTGGTTAAAAGTTATTGTTAGAAATTCATTATATTGGTTGTTATTAATTGTTTTCTTGAAAATTCCTCGCTTTTTGGTTAAAAATGAATTTTTTCCTGATAATTGAAATATTACATTTTTTATAGAAAATTAATCCTATTGAAAATAGGATGTTTTAAAAAATTTTTTAATTATTTTGTTGTACTGCAATTTTAACTATTTCATTTTTATTGAAAATTTATCATGTTTAGTTAAATATTAAATTATTTGATTAAAAATAAATTTTTTGTAAATAATTCATCTTCTTGGCTGAAAAATTCAAATTTTTGGTTAAACATTCGTCTTTTGGGTTGATTCTTTCATTATTTTGATAGAAAATATTAAACTATTTAGTTGAAAATTGACATTTCGGTTCGAATATTTACTATTTTGATTAAAATTAAAATATAAATAAATTTTTTTCAAATTCAAAATTCATTTTTTCGGGTAGGGTATTTTATTATTTCATGGTTGAAAATTTCAATATTTTGTTAAAAATTACAATTTTTGTTGTTGAGAATTGATTCTTTCTTTCTTGAAAATTCAACTATTTGGTTAAACATATATTTTTGCAGGTTGAAAAATCAACATGATTTTTTGAAAATTAAATAATTCGTGGAAATTTGAAGTACTTTTTAAAAAGTAATTTTTTGGTTGAAAATTCAACTATTTTGTTGAAAATGCAATATATTTTGACTTGAAATCTTACGCATTTTATATTGTGAAGTCTGCTATTATAACTCGTATTATTAATTTCTTGTTTATTATTTAACATTTTGTACATAAATAATCATAATCGAATTGAAATATAAAGAGATTATAGTTAAAATATAAAAAATTTTGGGTTTAAAAGTCTCCTTAGCTCAGATGCGTCGCTTGTGGAGAAATATTTGCCGGTCAGGGTTCGATCCCCGACGAAGCAACTTTTTTTTAGCTTCATTCACATCATTAGAGTTATTTTAATCTAATTTTGTATAATATTTTTAGAACCTTTTGAGGGGGTGCTAAAATTTTGATTTAAAGAATTAAAAATTGATTAAAAATTTTTTTATATAGGGTTTTTTTTGAGATTGTTTTCTAGTATGGATCACGGTGTAGATTAAAGTAATTCGTATTGTTAGTGTCGGTGCGCGAATACGTAGACCTATTGCGTTCATTCCATTCTATTTCGTTCATTCCTGACTGAGGCTCAACTCGACCCGGTCCACTTCCGGTCCTGCTTCCGCCTCCTGTTTGCTATATGCTGTGTCGACGTTACTCGAGCCACGTTTCAGATATATGCTCCGCATTACAAACCGCGTACTTCCTACGTAGCTATTATGCATATTATCATATTATAATGCGAGATTGCCATTGCCTTGAATGAATTCACAGTCCTATCCATGCGTGCAGAACTGCAGGGAAATCAAATCTTAACTTGGCCAATTCAATTCTTGATTTAGGCCCGTTCGAAAACTACGTCACACTTATAGGGGTAGGTCAAATCTACGTCAAACTTATAGGGGAAGTTCAAAAACTACGTACACTTGTGGGGGACATTCAAAAATTACGTAACACTTATAGGGGCCGTTCAAAAACTACGTCACACTTATAGGGGCCGTACAAAAACTACGTCACACTCATATGGGACGTTCAAAATCTACATCACATTTAGAGGCCGTTCAAAAACTACGTCACACTCATAGGGGGCATTCAAAAACTATTTCACACTTATAGGGGAAGGTCAAAAACTACGTCACACTTATAGGGAGAGGTCAAAAACGACGTCATACTTAGGGGTCGTTCAATAGTTGTGTCAAATTTAGCAGCTGCTCAAAAACTATATCACACTCATAGGGGCCGTTCGAAAACTATTTCACATTTATAGGGGAAGGTTATAAACTACGTTACATTTAAGGGCCGTTCTAAACATACGACACACTTAAGGGCTGTTCTAAACATACGACACACTTAAGGGCTGTTCAAAAACTATGTCACATTTAGGGGCAGTTGAGATACTACGTCACACTTATAGGGGACGTTCAAAAGCTGTGGCACGCTCGTAGGGACTGTTCAAATAATACGTCACACTTATAGGGGAAGTCAAAAACTACGTCACACTTGGAGTCCGTTCAATAACTAGGTCACACTTTGGGGCCGTTTAAAAACTACGTCACATTCAGGGTCTGTTCAAAAACTACTTCACACTTATAGGGGCCGTTCAAAAAGTATTCCACACTTGTAGTGGAAGATCAAAAACTACGTAACACTTATAGGGGCTGTTAAAATACTACGTCACACTTATAGGGGACGTTCAGAAAGTATTCCACACTTGTAGTGGAAGATCAAAAAGTACGTAACACTTATAGGGGCTGTTAAAATACTACGCCACAGTTATAGGGGCCGTTCAAAAGGTATTTCATACTTGTAGGGGAAGGTCAAAACTACGTCACATTTAGGGGCCGTTCAAAAACTACGTCACACATATAGGGGCTGTTCAAATACTACGTCACACTTTAGGGGACGTTAAAAAGCTACGTCACACTCATAGGGCCGTCCAAATAATACGTCACACTAATAGGGAAAGTTCAAAAACTACGCCACACTTAGGGGCCGTTTAAAAACTATGTCACATTTAGGGGCCGTTAGAAAACTACGTCACATTTATAGGGGCCGTTCAAAAACTATTCCAAACTTGTAGGGGAAGGTCAAAAACTACGTCACATTTAGGGGCTGTTCAAAAACTACGTGACACTTATAGGGGCTGTTCAGAAAATATTTCATACTTATAGGGGCTGTTCAAAAAATACGTAACACTGTTTCCTGGGGTTTTACCCCCCCCCCCCCCCGCTCCTAAAGACTTTACGTATTTTTTGAACGGCTTCTTAGGCCCTAGGGTCGCCAGTAGGGTGGTCCAAAAATGCAGAGGAAAATTTTTTTTCTCGAATTTTCATGCATGTCGCCCCCAACCCAGTGGGCAAAAAAATTAAGGATGTCCTAGAGAAGTCTTCAGGACATCCCAAAGACGTCTTTAGGACATTGGACGTCTTGGACTGTTATTGGACGTCCTAGGAACGTCCCAAGAACGTTCTAGGGATGTTCCTGGACTTGTGCCCACTGAGAACTTTGTTTGAATCCACAAACAAATTCGTTTAAAAAAAAGTTATATTTAGAGGTTCCGTAAGCCCCATGAAGTTTAACCCCCTGTGGCTGATTCCGAATCTAAAGCCGAAACTCCAAAATTCAAAGTGGCAGCCTAAAAATTAAAAAATTTGTCCCCTGGCTTCGAAATATGTTTTTTGGATGTTTTTGGGTCGCTGATTACGAATTTGAAGTCAAAATTGAAAATGGCGGATCTAATGTGGCGGTCGAAGCATTTGAAAAAATCCGCCATTTCGAATTTTGACTTCTGATTCGTAATCAGCGACCCAAAACCTCATTTTGAAGCCACGGGACTTTTTTTTTATTTTTTCGTGCGCCGTATTGGATCCATCATTTTGAATTTTCAAATTTTGACTTCAGATTCGCAATCAGCGATAAAAAAAACCCTGAGGACCCATATTGAAGTTACGGGACCATTTTTTTAATTTTTTGGCTGCCATATTAGATCCACCATTTTGCATTTCGAAATTTGTAATTCCGATTCGTTACCAGCGACCCAGAGAATCTCCCACGACCCATTTTGAAGCGACTGGACTCATTCTTGCATTTTTGTCGGCCATATTGGATCCGCCAATTTGAATTTTCGAATTTTGACTTCAGATTTGTAATCAGTGATCCAAGAAAAACCCCCAAGGACCCATTTTGAAGCCACGCGACCATTTTTTTTAATTTTTTGGCTGCCTTGTTAGATCCTCCATTTTGAATTTCGAAATTTGTAATTCAGATTCGTAATCAGCGACCCACAAAATCGCCCAGGGCCCATTTTGAAGCCACTGGACTTATTCTTAAATGTTTTGTCTGCCATATTGGATCTGCTATTTTGAATTTTCCAATTTTTACTTCAGATTCGTAATCAGCGATAAAAAGAAACCCTGATGATCCATTCGGAAGCCACGGGACCAATTTTTTAATTTTTGGCCGCCATATTAGATCCGTGATTTTCAATTTTGGAATTCCAAATTCAGATTCATGATCAGCAAAGCAAAAGATCGCCCAGGATCCATTTTGAAGCCACTGGACTTATTCTTACATTTTTTCTGCCATATTAGATCCTCCATTTTGAATTTTCCAATTTTGACTTCAGATTCGTAATCGACAACCAAAAAAAAAACCCTGAGGGCCCATTTTGAAGCCACGAGTCATTTTTTAATTGTGTTGGCCGCCATATTAGATCCGCCTTTTTGAATTTTGGAATTCCAAAGACTTCAGATTCGTAATCAACGACCCACAAAGTCTCCGAAGACCCATTTTGTAGCCACGGGACTCATTTTTTAATTTTTCGTCCGCCATATTGGATCCGCTATTTTTAATTTTCGAAAAAAAATACGTTTTTGTAAATTTCATTAAGAAATTTCAATATTAGGTGAATGGAGTTGAAACTCATCATTCCTCTTCACAATAAGCTATGGAATACAAATAAATAATTAGTTTTTAAATACCAACATTATGAGTTTGTATAGGCTGCCTGCCCCCCCCCCCCCCAAAAAAAAAACCTCATAAATGAAAAATTGTGTTTTGCGAGTTTTTCGCGTTAATTATAATTTTTTTGCGGTTTTTTTTGGTACGAATTGCTTCCAATACACAAAATACTACTTTCTACTGATAATTAGATGTTCACATAAATTGAATAAACAATTTAGTATTGTTTAAAAAAATTCTTTTGTCAGAATATAGTTAGAAATTCGCGGTTTTCTCTTAATTTTTCAACTTTTTTTTCATCTTTTCACTTACAGCGAAGCGACAATCATTTAAATTTCACAGAAATAATATTGTTTCAACTATTTATTATTATTTATAATATTCTCTTAGAAAAACGCTAGAAAGTTTCGGCTTTTATCTGAAATTTTCAACTTTTTGTCCACTTTTCATTTGGATTGAGGTAATAATTAATTCGAGTTAACAAACCTAATTGTATAAACAATTTATCATTTTTAATAATATCCTATTTGAACAATATTTGAAAGTTGTAGTTTTTTCTGAAATTTTTAACTTTTTTCCGTCGTTCAATTGAAACGAGGTAATAATTAATGATATTAAACAAACAATTGCTTCAACAAATTTTTATTATCTATAACTATCTTCTCCTATAATAATTATAGATATTTTGGTAATAAAACAATTTTTTTTTTTAGAAAATTGATCTTCATAGTTAAAAAATCGTCTTATTGGTTGAGAATTCAACTCTGCTTGAATGTTCAACTTGTTTCTTAAAAATTTTTTTTTTTTTTGAAGATTCATCATTTTAGTTGAAAATTTAACTTTTAAGATGAATATATAACTATTTTGTTGAAAATTGATTTTCTTAGTTGAATATTAATTTTCTTAACTAAAAATTTAACTGTTCTGTTTTTGGTTGAAAATTAATCGCTTCGAGTTGAAAATTCAACTATTATATTTTTGTTGACATCTTTTTTTATTTGAAAATTTAATTATTTTGTTTGAAAATTTAATTATTTTGTTAAAATTTCAACAATTTTGTTTGAAATTTTTTGTTGAAAATTAACTTTTCTGTCGAAAATTCATATGTTCGAATTGAAAATGCAACTGTTTTGTGAAAAATTCTTTTTTAGTTTACAAATTCAACTATTTTATTGAAAATGGTTTTTTTTTAATTCAATTTTTTATAGAAAATTTAATTATTTCCTTAAAAATGAACTTTCTGGTTGAACATTTATTATTTCGGATTAAAAAATTGACCGTTTTCTAGAGAATTCGCCTTTTTGGTTTAAAAATTCCACAATTTGGTTGGTAGAAAACTCGTCTTTTGGCTTACAGATTTAACTGTTTTGTTAAAAATTCTTCTTTTTGGGTCGAAAATTCTATTATTTTGGTAGAAAATTTAATTATATGGTTAAAAATGAACTTTTTGGTTAAAAACTCTTTTTGGTTACGAAGACAACTGTTCGGTTAAAAATTAATCAGTTTTGGTTGAGGATTGAACTATTTTGCTGAAAATTTGGCTTTTTTATTTAATTCAGTGTTTTTGATTAGAAATTGAAATTTTTTTTCTTTGAAGTCTGTTATTTCAGGCGTTTATTAAATGAAATCGAAAAAATTTATAACTTAAAAAATGGGTGGGATACCTATTTCTGACGTCACTCTCAGGGGTTCCAGTTTTATGTGACGATTTGTGACGAAAAAGTGTTCAAAAAAGTGTGGTCTAGTTTTTGAACGCCCCTTTTTGATCCTCAAAATTATAGGGCGAATCCAATTTTTGAAAATTCCTTATCGTTATCCTTATCGGCTCCGGACGAGGTGTCGGTTACGTATCCGGCATGCTTAGGGCTACGCTCATCTTTATCGCTATTCGAGCCGAGCTCAAGTGATGCAAGAACTGAAACCATAAACTAACACCAAAAATCCAAAACTGTCGAAAAATGATACAAAATTACAAAAAAGAGTTAATTACATAACTAAAAAAATATGATTTCCTCTACAACTTAATTTTTCAAACTATTTATCACTTATATTCAAATCTAACTTCCCATGAAGAATATCATTCCCAAATACAAGTAAGAAAAATCAGTGCATCCAGCAAGGATCGAACCCCGACCTTCCGATCAGCAGTGCGCGATAAACCCACGAAGCCAAATACACTTTTTGAGTCAATCTTCATCAGTTATCAGTTTCTGGTCTTTTTTGTCCCTTTTATACCCTTTTTTCTCGATTATTTGGATCTAAAGTGATAAAGAAGAGATTAAAATATATTTTTTATTAAGTTTTGAGTATATTCAGTTGGAAAATGTGAAAAAATGATGGCTACGTCCCTGGAGCTACATCCGCCAGTCATCGCCTATCATTGCACTCACCACAGGAACTCGACACCTTCTGGGATTGATAAGCAAAATGCCCTGGATATTATGCCAGAGCTCTTTATCATTCCAAGTTTGAGAAACTCGAGCCCTTGATAAGAGCAACTCGAACAAAAAATCGAGTTGATGCAAAAAAAGCTGGATACTTATCTTTGAAAACACTAGTCTTTTTTATTTGAATTTTAAAATCCTTTTTTTTATAGCAATCACAGGGTTCAAATTCGTTTTCTATTCCCCCTTTTCCCTTTTTTAATTCCTCTTTTTTATCATGTTTTCAAAAAACATCCCGTAGAACCCAATACGGAAGTCCAACTATTTTTGGTTGAAACTTTCTTCTGTTGTTGAAAAATTTACTATTATATTTTTGGTTAAGAATTTATCTTTTTTTTGTTAAAAATTAGACTATTTTGTTGAAAATATAATTATTTTGTTGAAAATTGAACTATTTTGTTGAAGTCATCTTTTTTGGTAGAAAATTCCACTGTTTTGATGTACATTCGTCTTACTTTGCAAATTTACAATAATTATTAATAATTTCAACAATTCTCGTAAAGATATTCAAAGTTTGGCTATTTTTCAACGAATAGGCACAATTTGTTTACGGATTCAATGAAAAATGTTTGTCAAATAACTATTTCCTATGATGCTTTGGAATTTTAAATTAATTATTTATTATTTTAAAATTTTCCATTAATATATTCAGAGTTTGGCTGTTTTTCAGCGAAAAAGCTCAATTTGTTCACGAATTCAATGAAGAATATCTTTTCGATTACTGATTCTATGTTGCTTTGTAAATTCAAAAGAATTTTCAATTATTTAAACAATTTTTATTAAAAAATTCAAATTTTGGCTATTTTTTAACAAATAGGCTACATTTTTTACAAAATTAACTAAGAATATCATTTCGATGACTTTTTTGTATGTTTTGCAAATTTCCAAGAATTATTAATTATTTAAACAATTTTTAAAGAAATTAAGAACTTGTGCATTTTTCAACGAATAGGAGCAATTAGTATAGTGAATCAAGATTTCTACGATACTTTGCAAATATACAATAATTATTAATTATTTTAACAATACTCATAAAGTTATTTAGAGTTTGGCTATTTTTCAGAGATGGATGAAAATTTGTCCTTTTTATTTAAAAAGTCAACTATTTGGTTAAAATTCATATATTTTACTGAAAATTTGTTCGTATGTTTTTCGTAAAAAATTCATCTTTTTGTTTGAATTCCAGTTCGAAATCTATTTCTTGGATTTAAAAATGAACTACTTTGTTGAAAATTCGCCTTTTTTAGTTTAATATTCATTTAATTTGTTGTTAATTATTTTTTTGTAGAAAATGAAACTTTGTTTGATTAATTTAAAATAATCAATTATATTATTAATTAAATTAATTAAAATAATTAATCTTCGTAGAAAGTTAATTTTCTTGGTAAAAAAAAAATCAATTTTTTGGTTGAAAATTTAAATGTTTGGTTGAAAATTCAACTGTCTGCTGAATGTTGAACTATTTTATTGAAAATTCATTTTATTTTTGAATATTCATCATTTTAGTTGTAAATTTATTTCTTTGATTTAAATTTTAATCATTTTGCTAATTGTTGTTTTCCATTTGTTAATTTCTTTATTCAACACTTAACTATTCAATTTTTGGATGAAAATTAATCTTTTTTAGTTGAAAAGTCATATATTTTATTGGAAATTCGTCCGTCTTTTGGTAGGAAATTAATCTTTTTAGTTGACAATTTATCTTTTTGGGTAAAAATTAATTTTATTGAAAATTCGTTTTTTTGTTGTTGTTGTTAAATATTCACCATTTAAAAAATAAATGCACCTTTTAATTCATTTTTGATTGAATACTAACTTTCTTAACTGGAAATTTAACTATTCTATTTTTTAGATGAAAATCGGTCTTTTTTAATTGAAAAATCAACTATTTGTTTGAAAAATTTTCCTTTTCTGGTAGAAAGTTAAGCGTTTTGTTCAAAAATTCATCTTTTTGGTTAAAAATGCATCTATACCTGATTGAAAATGGAACTACTTTGTTAAAAATTAATTTTATTGGTTGAAGATTCATCATTTAAATTAAAAATTCATCTTGTTGGTTGAAAATATAACTATTTTGTTAAAAATTTATTTTTTTTCGGTTAAAAATAATCGTTTGAACTGAATATTCAACCATTTCAATTTAGCCATTCAATTTTTGGATGAAAATTTATCTCTTTGGTAGAAAGATTTTTTTTTAACTAGTTGCACATCGAATTCAGTATGGTACCTCCAATAATTTTATTCAAAAGAATTTATTCCCCTATTATTGCCCTATTTTTGTGAAAATCACCCTATTTCCCATTTTTCGAGCGCATTTTTGGGCTGTGAAGTCTGAATCAGCTTCCTGGGCTAATAACCAATTCTTTCATCATAAACCAATTATTTCGAGACAAATTGTGGGAAAAAATTAAACCAATAAAAAAAAATAAAAGCTGATAGTCAGGCCTTTCGTGGGAACATCTTTAGGGGGTAAAAATGGTAATAATGTCTCAAGAGAGTAAAGTGAGGAAGAAAAAATCGATCACCTACCCGCAGCTCGATTCCTCGCGGCAAGGCTAAAAACGTAGTAATTAAGGCCCAATTAAGAGCAAGGTCCACTCTCTTGAACAGGTTTCGTTCTTGAGAAGTCCTGTCACCCCCTGAGGGCAACAGGAAGTGGGAAGTTGCTTTTGCAGTTTGCACATTTCCCTTTTTATTTCTTTCCCCCTCCCTCTCCCCCTCTCTCACCATTTTCCCCTCTTGTTTCCATCTGTCCCACGAGTCAAGTTCAAGGCATTAATTGTCAGCAATTAGTTGACGGCTCGTTAATTGACCATCCTCAGTTTCTCTGACCTTATACCTGCCTCTGGACATCAGTCTTCAAGGAAAATTCTAGCTTGATAGAGGGCTGCTAAAACAGTTTTAATCACTTTTAGTTACTTTTTTTCTGGAATCACTTTTTAAAAATGAAGTCACTATAGTCACTTCTTTAGGTGAAGATATTACTTAAGTCACTTTATTCTTATTATTATACCATGAAGCCATAACATTCTTATTATCTGCGAGCGCTAACCCACGTACCTTCACTGTCCCAAAATCCACACATTCTTCGACTTTCCTTTCAATGAATCACAATAGCGAACCAATCTTCATTCGTCCATAGGGGACATCCATGAACTACGTTGCTTGAAAACAGAGAAACAAATTTTCCAAAATTAAAAAAGGGAAAAAGAATTTATGGACGGCCCATAATCTGTTAAGTTAATATGCTCTCTATGATAATCTTCAAATTATATCAATGTTCTCAAGTTCGATGTTTTTTTGTGTGAACAATCTGTATTGTTACACTGCCAAGATAGTTTTGAAAATATATTCATCTTGATTGTTTGAAGCTTGACACCAATGGTTTTTCAAATTATAAAAACAAAATTTTCATAAATTTAAGAGAACGGAATATTGATGTCATGAGGTGTGAAGCTGTCTCAAATAAAAATAGAATTCTTTAGTTTAGTTACGGTTTGTCAGTGAGTGAAGTGATCTGCTGATATTGATAGAATTCTACCTAAAAACCCAGATTTTGTGTAATTTTTGTATTGTTTGTAGTTTTGTTTGATTCAGATTTTAAGATTTTGCATTTTGGGAACGATTTACTTGGTTCCAGGCAAAGTAGCGAATCAACAACATAACAAGCTGAGCATCCCGGATGTCACGTTGCATTCACAACGCGTGTTCCTGGACTATAACCCACGCATACAGATTTCCTTAAATTTTCTTCGATACCCCTTCCAACTCTTTCGAACTTCGAATTCGAACACCCTCTGCTTTCTCTTATTAAATTTTCATAACGAGTCGCCCATTCCCAAATGTTGAAACTAAATTATGACGCTGTATCTGACAATTTATGGCATGTTTTTTAAACATCTTTTTGTTCTTCTTTCTGTTTTAGTACGCTGGAATTCGTATCGGTCCAGTTGTCAAAAAGGACGTTATGAAGGCGTCCATTATGTTGGAGCATGATAGCCAGTAAGTAAAATTAATTTTCATTTTTAAATCATTTTCAAATTAACAGAATTTATTAATGTGAATAAACACATAGAGCAATTTCCTCTTGTGTCAGAAAGATGCTTCTTGACACAAATAAAATTTATTCCTAAATTTAAGGTTGAAAGGAATTTCTTTTGTCTGAAAAAAGAATCCTTTTGCAGCAAACATTATCATTTGCGACAAACTTCACTTAATTTTGCAGCGAACTAATTCTGTTTGTGTAAAAAATATATTCAAGTGGTTCAAAACAAAACAGGCAAGGATGATGCTTTTGTTTCCAGACAACTTTTTTCTGATGGAAGGAAACAATATTTTCTTTCGACTTCATCCAAACAATTTTTGCACGAAGAAAAATGGGCGTTCAATAGTAGATGTTTAAAGTATAAGATATAGTACCGCCAATTGTACAGATATTAACACGTAACATCTGCTTTCTTTTGAAATAATAATAATGCTGTAAATGGTTCGGATAGACTAAAATGTTTGTCGCAAGTGCTGTTTCTTCTATAGAAAATTCTTTGGGGAAAGAATACTGCATTGCATATCTTTAATATCCACAGAAACTAACCTTTAACATCTAGATGGCTCTCCTATATAGTTAAGCATTAAATATGTTAACCTGAAACATCTAGATGTTCAGGGTCAACATCCATTTTTCTCCGTGTTCGGTATGACGTTTCGGGATCGGATCAATTTCCTCAGAAAGCCTTCAACATAACAAAGAACAAAAGAAAGACCAGGAAGCTTGGTGCGAAATTTTTGTAAAACATCAAGATGACAGTTTAGACACAGGCTAAGACAAAACGTAATGTGTATGCATCTTTAAGTTATGAAAAACGGTTGAAATATACACAAAGTAGGAAAAGAGCGTCATAAGTAGTAATTAATTAAGCTGATGTTACTTAATATTGACCAGGTAAGAATTTAATCAGAACATGTTGGATTTTGTTGGTATACTGGTCCATTTAGATAAACCATCTGTGCTTCCCTAGATCCTTCTAATAACTGTAAATATATTGTTTCTACTATGTCCTTTTCTAAATGATCTCTTTTTGAATGCTAATAATTAACAAGCAAATATCTCTAATCATTGTGTTTAGATTTTAAACGTTCATTCTCATGTTACAAGAGCTGAATTGATTAATACTTTTCTTAAATTGAAATGAAAATTGGGCAAGTATTTTATCAAATGTGGTGGAAGGATGCTATTGTTTCTGCAACCTAGTAGGAATCTCAGACGATTTTGCAGTTCTTCCAAAGACTTAATTTACTCCATTCTTTTAGACTGTTGACAATTCCTCTATTTTTAATTTTTTGAAAGAGCCTATCTGTATAGTTGGGTTTTTCTGTTGTATCTTCTTCCAAGAGCGTGATATGATTAGCTGATGATAATTGATGCTAACCAGGTAAGAATTCAATCAGAAGATGTTGGATTTTGTTGGTATATTGTTACATTTAGATAAACCATCTCTGCCTCCCTAAATTTTTCAAATAACTACAAATCTATTGTTTCTATAATATCCTTTTCTAAATAATCTCTATATTTTTGAATGCTAATAATTAACAAGCAAATAGCTCTAATCGTTGTGTTTGAAATTTGAACATTCATTTTCATGATGCAAGAGCGGAATTGATTAATACTTTTCTTAAATTTGAAATGCAAATTTGTCAAGCAGTTTATAAAATGTGCTGGAAGAATGCTATTGTTTCTGCAACATAGTAGAAATCTCGGACGATTTTTCAGTTCTTCCAAATACTTACTTAATTTAGCACATTCTCTTAGACTGTTGACAATTCCTCCATTTCTAATCTTTTGAAAGAGCCTATCTGTATAGTTGGTTTCTTCTGTTGTTGTATCTTCTTCCAACCATACGGTATGATTAGCTGATTATAATATTAATAATGTTGACCAGGTAAGAATTTAATCAGAAGATGTTGGATTTCGTTGGTATATTGGTACATTTAGATAAACCATATATGCGACCCTGAATTTATTGAATAACTGTAAATCTATTGTTTCTATAATGTCCTTTTCTAAATAATCTCTGTATTTTTGAATGCTAATAATTAACAAGCAAATATCTCTAATCTTTATGTTTAGAATTTGAACATTCATTTTTTATGTTGCAAGAGCGGAATTGATTAATACTTTTCTTTTTGAAATTCAAATTTGGGAAGTAGTTTATAAAATGTGGTGGAGGGATGCTATTGTTTCTGCAGCCTAGTTGAAATCTCAGACGATTTTTCAGTTCTTCCAAATACTTACTTAATTTAGCACATTCTCTTAGACTGTTGACAATTCCTCTATTTCTAATCTTTTGAAAGAGCCAGCTGTATAGTTGGTTTGTTTTATTCTCGTATCTTCTTCCAACCGTGTGGTATGATTAGCTGATGATAATTAATGCTAACCAGGTAAGAATTTAATTAGAAGATTTTGTCGGTATACTGGTCCGAGTTCCACTGATTAATAAATAAACCGGTCGAGTTATGCACCAGTATACCAACAAAATCAAACATCATCTAATGTAATTAGTTAAGAACCGGTCAAAATAATAAAAATTAAAGTAACGTAAGGAGACTGAGTGTTGAACCTTCTCGAACATGTGACGACTGGTTCTTTAATTTTTATTGTTTTTACCGGTTCTTAGCTAATGACTACTTATGAGCTGTTTTCCTACTTTTTATCTATTTCAACAGTTTTCCACAACTTAAAGTTTTATGAACATTTCCTCTTGATCATTGAGCAGCCAAGACCATGTTTTTATCATTTTCGTCTATTATAACGGCTATCTACGTAAACTATCACCTTGATGTTTTATAACAATTCCGTACCAAGATTCATGGTCTTTCTTTTATTTTAATAATTTTATTCTAATAAAATTATCTGGAGGATGTCAAAACAAAATTGGAGTTTTCCTTTATTTCCATTGTTGTGTCCCGGACGTAAAAATCAAGGAATATTTAACATCCCAAAATTCTTTTTATACACATTTTTGGAATAAGTGAAATTTGTATCTGGAATCAGGGTGACCATAAACTGAATTTTTTTTTAATTCTTAGTTTTAGCAGAAAAACTTATCCAATCACATCATACGAAATAATTTCAGATAGAGCAAGTTTTGGGTTCAGGTGAACAGACATTCTGATTTATCAGGACATGTCCTGATTTTTTATCGCTGTTCTGATTTTCTGATTTGTTGTGCTATATCCTGATTTTTCATGCCCGTAAACAAAAATTCGGGATTTTGTTTATGGTTGAAAATTAAATTTTTAACCGAAAATTTAACTATTCCACTTTTTATTGAAAATTGGTCTTTTTGAGTTCAAAATTAATTTCTTTGGTTTAAAATTGAACTGTTTTATATACATTTTTTTGCTTGAAAATTCATATTTTTTTGCACTCTAAATGTAACTATTCCATTTTTTATTGTGAATTAATCTTTTTTATTTGAAAATTCTACTATCTGGTTGATAACTAATGTATTTTGTTACAAATTGATCTTTTCTGGTTCAAAATCAATTACTTGGTTGAAAGTTGAACTACTTTGTTAAAAATTGAAAAAACTATTCACTTTTCAGTTGAAAGTTTATATTTTTTAGTTGAAAATTCTTGTACTTTGTTGAAAATTTGTATTTCTTGGTAGAAAATTATTCTTTTCACTTGAAAATTTATCCTTTTCGTTAAAAATTCTTTTTTTTTGTTGGAAAATAATTTTTTCATGTGAAAACTTAACTATTCACTTTTCAGTTGAAATTGGATATTTTCTAGTTGAAAATTCATGTACTCCGTTGCAAATTCGTCTTTTTCTGTAGAAAATTAAACTTTTTAGTAAAAAATCATGTTTTTGGTTGAAAATGCCACTATTGGGTTGAAATGTAATCTAATTTGTTGAAAACAAAACAATTTTGTCAATAAGTAAATAATTTGTTCGTTTTTAGATTTATCTTTTTTGTTCAAAATTCATTTTCTTGGTTGAAAATTGAACTATTTTGTTTACAAATCGTTGTTTTTGTTTAAAAATTGATTTTTGTAACTAAAAGTTTAACTATTTTAGTTCAAATTCGTCGTTTTGGCTGAATTTAACTGATTTTAATTTAGAATTAAAATCTTTTCTGGTTGAAATATCAACGTTTCGTTAAGGATTCATATTATTCAGTTAAAAATTAATTTATTTATAGAAAATTCAACAATTCTGTTTAAAAGTGATTTTTTTGGTTTAAGATTCATCATTTTAGTTCAAAATTCATTTTTTTATTTGAAAATTTCACGGTTTTCTATTGTTGAAAATTAGTTCTTTTTTGATAAAAATTCATTTTTGAACTGAGAATGTATCGTTTATAATTGAAAATTCAACTTTTTGTTTAATAATTTATGTTTTTTTCCAATCAATTTTTTTGTAACAAATTATTCTTCTTACTCAAAAATTTATATTTACTATTGAAAATGGAACTAATTTGGTAAGAAATGTAACCGTCTTGTTGAAAATTCGTTTTTTGTTGTTGAAAATTAATTTTTTTAACTGAGAATTTATCCTTTATAATTGAAAATTCAACTTTTTGGTTAATAATTCTTTTTTTTTTTTAGATCAATTTTTTGGTAAGAAATTATTATTCTTGCCCAAAAATTCATATAAACAATTAAAAATTGAACTAATTTGGTAAAATATTTAACCGTTTTGTTGAAAATTAATTTTTTGTTATTAAACATTTTTTTTCAACTGGAAATTCAACTAATTCACTTTTTATTGCAAATTTATCTTTATAACTTCAAAATTCAACTATTTCGTTAAAAATGTTTGTATTTTGTTAAAAAGTTGCATTTTTTGACAGAAAATTAATCTTCCTGGTTGAAAATTCATTTTATTTTTGGTTGGAGGTCGAACTATTTTGTTAAAAATTGAAAATTATTTTCCTTAACTGAAAATTAAGCGGTTCTATTATTGATTGTAAATCAGTCTTTTTAGTTAGAAATTTCACTTTTTTGGTAGAAAATTATTCTTCTTCCTTGAAAATTGATCTTTTTCGTTAACATTTTTTTTCGGTTGAGATTCAATTATTTTTACTGAAAATTGAACTATTCACTTTTCAGTTGAAACTTTATTTTCTAGTTGAAAAATTTACTATTTGGTTGAAAATGTATCTTTTTTGATATAAAATTGAGCTTTTCAGTTAAAAATTAAAATTTTTGGTTGAAAATTGAACTATTTGGCTCAAAATTAGTTTTTTTTTGTTCAAAATAATTATTGTTTGATATTTAATTTTTTTAAATTCAGCCATTTGGTTGTAAGTCGAAATACTTTGTTAAACAATGAAACTGATTTCTCGGAAATTCATCTTTTTGGTTAACATTTTTTTTTGTTAGAAATTAATTTTTTTGACTAAATATTTAACTATCCACTTTTCACTTGAAGGTTTATTTTTTTTAGTTGGTAATTAAACTATGCAATTGAAGATTCATGTTTTTATTGAAAATGCAACTGTTTTGTTGAAAATTCGACGTTGCTGTTGAGGATTTAAACATTTTGTTCAAAATTCGTCTTTTTAGTTGAATTCAACTGTTTTTGATTCAGAATTAAAATGTTTTTTGATTAAAGTATCAACTATTACCTTTTTTCATTGAGAAATATTTAGTAATAAATTAATTTTTTTGTAGAAAAGTCAACCACTTTGTTAAAAGCTAATTTTTTGTTTTAAGATTCATAATTTTAGTGAAAAATTGGTCTCTTCGGATTAAAAATAAACTATTTTTTTAAAAGATCGTTATTTTTGTAAAAAATTTGTTTGTCTACTGAAAATTTAACTATTAAGATTAATAATTTTAATAGAAATTAACTATTTGATTGAAAAGTCGCGTGAGTCTATTTCAGGACATTTTACGTCATCCCTAGTAATCCTAACCAATCAGGAGTAATCTGAGGTAATCCAGAGTAATTTTCTATATAAATATAATCCAACGTAATTCGGCATAATCCACTTCCGCTGGACCACCCTGAAGATATAAATATACCGTAATAAAAAAAACTGCCTCGATAGAATTGATTATCTCTCTGACTTTAGGATTTCCTATTCCAAAGGACGGAAATCGAATAAAGTAGAAAAGGATTAGTTTCTTCTTTTCGTTTTTTTGAGAGTGGATCTCGCACGGAGGAAAGGACGATCTTAGAATCGAGTTCCGGTGGCTGATTCGATGCGAATCCCCGGTTTCAGAGGACAAAAGCCTTTCGCTTTGTCCCTTTTTTATATTTTTTTATCCTTTTCACCCTTCCCCATTTCCTTTCTACCTCGGGCTCCACGAATTCGTCGATCCGTGAAGCAATATCCGTCCTGCTGTCTCAGTTTTAATCGACCGATAGAGAAAATCATCCCCGAAAAGAGGGACTTCCTCCGGGGCTTTCTGGAGTCTGAGTCCTCTGACCTGTGACCCACAAAAGAAAAATTTCGATTCTTTTCGTGGTCGACGGTCCAGCGATCTAATTTTTTTTAATCCTACAAAAAGTAATGGGTAAGTTACTTTTTAAAGGAACTAGCATCATCAATAGGGTGGCCTAAAAAAACTTATAATGATTATATTATTATTATAACATTAAGTCAGGGGTTATTTCTTTAACCCTTTCCTTCAAACATCATAATTTTGGCTTTAAGTGCGTTAATTTTGAGGCTTATGTTCTTCATGCTTGCATTCAGTTTGCTCAATATCCTTTGCAAGTCTTGGATGGAGTTTGCCATAGCAACCTTATCATCTGCGAATTCTAACCCACGTACCTTCACTGTCCCGAGATCACACCTTCTTTGTCGAACAGGGTCATTTTAAGACACTTGCCCATAAGTATGATAAATAGCCATGAGGATGTAACAACTTCATCAACACTCAACAGCGAATTCTAACCCACGTACCCTCACTGTCCCGAGATCACTCTTCGTCGAACAGAGCCATTCTTCGACACTTGCCCATAAATATGATAAATAGCCATGAGGATATAACAACTTCATCATCTGCGAATTCTAACCCACGTACCCTCACCAGATTTCAAAGATTTAAAAAAATTAATCAGGATTTTAAAACATTTCGAAGGTTTTACACGATTTCAACATTTTTTTAAAGATTTTAATAGATTTCACAAAGATTTTAAATATTTCAAATGATTTAAAATGAATATAAAGATTTCAGAAAGATTTCACAAATGTTTCAAAGATTTCAAAATGGGTACGGTACACCAGATTTCAAATTTTTTAAGAAGATTTCCAAATAATTCACAAATATTTCAAAGAATTAATAGGGATTTCATAATATTTCAAAACATTTCAAGATTTTAAACGATTTCGACATTTTTCTGAAGATTTCAAAAGATTTCACAAAGATTTGAAATATTTCAAAAGATTTCACAAAGATTTAAAAATATTTCAATGATTTCCAACGAATAAAAAAGATTTCAGGAAGATTTCACAAATATTCTAAAATTCTAAACGATTTCAAAAGGTTACCACTTTGAGAAGATTTGAAAAGATCTCAATGATTTAAAACGAACACAAAAGATTTCACAAATTTCCCAAAGATTTTATATATATTTTAATTTTATTGAAAGTTTATTTTTTGACTGAAAATTCAACTATTCCATTTTTATTTGAAAAATCTGTTTTAGGTTTTCAACTCTTTGTGGAAAATCTGTTTTTTTTTTGTAAAAGTGTTCTCTCATTTCTTCATATTTTCGGTTCAAAATTTAACAATTTTGTTGAAAATTCGTTTCTTTTTTAGTTGAAAATTTATTTTTCTAACTGATAATTTATTTATTTTATTTTTGGTAGAAAACTGATCCTTTTAGTTGAAAATTCATGAATTTGGTTTAAAAAAATAATTTTTTTAGTTGAAGATTCATCATTTTAGTTAAAAATTCGCTTCAACTATTCCATTTTTTGTGGAAAATTGACCTCTTCTGATAGAAATTTAATTTTTTTCGTCAAAAAAATTATATGTTTCGTAGAAATGACAGTATTTTTTTTTTTAGGAATTCATTTCCTTGGTTGAAAAAATAAAACAATTTAGTTTAAAATTCGTTTTTTTAATAGAAAATTCATGTTTTGGGTTGAAAATTCCACTATATTGTTGAAAATTCATCATTGTGATTAAAAAATAATTTCTTTTGTTGAAAATTCGTTTCTTTTTAGTTGAAAATTAATTTTTGTAACTGACAATCTAACTGTTTCATTTTGTTTGAAAATTTACATTTTTTGATAAAAATTAATTTATTTTGCCGAAAATTCGTTTTTTTTTTGTTTAAAATTTACTTTTATAACTGCAAATTGAAATTCATGGTTTGTAAATTTATCTTTTTTAGTTCAAAATTTATATATTTTATTGAAAATATATCTTTTTTGGTGGAAAATTCATCCTTTGGGTTCGAAATTGAATTATTTTGTTGAGAATTCATTGTTTTTTTTTAGTTTTTTTTTTTTTGAAAATTGGTTGCTTTAACTGAAATTTTTTTTTTTTTTAATCATTTTTTTATGAAAAAAACTAGTTTGTTGAAAATTCTTTTTTTTTGTTGAACATTTATTTTTCTAACATTTAAACTTTTTTGATATTGATTGAAAATTGATATTTTTTAGATGAAAATTCATGTACTTTGTTGAAAATGTGTCTTTTTTGGTAGAAAATTAATCTTTTGAGTTGAAAATTCAACTAACTAGTTGGTTGAAAATTCATATTTTTGATTGAAGATTCATCATTTTAGTCAAAAATCCACTGTAACTATTCCTTTTTTTGTGGAAAATTTAACTTCTTTGATAGAAATGTAATTTTTTTCATTAAAAATTATCTGCTTTGTAGAAATTCATTTTTTGTATTTTTTTTGGGGTTTTTTTTTTTTTTTTTTTTTTTTAAACTAATTAGTTGAAAATTTGTTTTTTGTTGTCGATAGAAAATTCATGTTCTGGATCGAAAATTCATATTTTTGGTTTAAAATTCATCATATTAAAAAATAACTTCTTTGGTTAAAAATTCGTTTCTTTTTAGTTGAAAATTAATTTTTGTAGCTTAGGATGTAACTGTTCCATTTTGCTTGAAATTTCACATTTTTAGATGAAAATTAATTAATTTTGCTGAAAATTAGTTTTTTTGTTTAAAATTTACTTTTCTAATTCAAATTGAACTATTCTATTTTTGGTTTGTAAATTTATGTTTTTTAATTGGAAATTTATATATTTTATTGAGACTATATATTTTTTGGTAGAAAATTCATCGTTTGGTTGTAAAATTGAATTATTTTGTTGAGAATTCATTTTTTGGTTGAAAATCGGTTCCTTTAACTGAAACTTTATTCCTTTTTTTTAATCATTTTTTTGCATGACAAAAAAAATATTTTGCTGAAAATTCTTTTTTTTTTAATTTATATTTTTGATTGAAGATTCATCATTTCATTTAAAAATTCATAAGGCACTGTTAAATGCAAATAATATTTTTCCCATTACTTTGACTTCTTCCATCATTTAAATTTAGCGCCCTTTCCAATTAAAGGCTATGCATTTTCCCGCGAAATTCAAATAATCTAATATTAATAAAGATAGAAAATACGATTTTGTAAATCCTAATTCAAAAGGCTCATTAAATTCTCAAAGCACATAAAGGTCGAGCATATTCTCATGCTCGTGAGAATTTCTCCAAGCATTTAAACATTTTTATAAAAAAAAAACGAACTATTTAGTTGAAAATTCGTTGTTTTTTTTAGTTGAACATTTATTTTTCTAACATTTAAACTATTTTAATTTTGATTGAAAATTGATATTTTTTAGATGAAAATTCATGTACTTCGTTGAAAATGTGTCTTTTTTTGGTAGAAAATTAATCTTTTGGGTTGAAAATTCAACTAACTAGTTGGTTCGAAATTCATATTTTTGATTGAAAATTCATTATTTTAGTCAGAAATTCACTTTAACTATTCCCTTTTTTTTGTGGAAAATTTTCCTTTTTTGATAGAAATGTAATTTTTTTCGTTAAAAATTATTTAAATTATTGATTTCTTTTTTTTTATCATTTTTTTTGGATGACAAAAAACATAGTTTGTTGAAAAATCTTTTTTTTTTGGTTGAACATTAATTTTTCTAACATTTAAACTATTTTAATTTTGATTGAAAATTGATATTTTTTAGATGAAAATTCATGTACTTCGTTGAAAATGTGTCTTTTTTTGGTAGAAAATTAATCTTTTGGGTTGAAAATTCAACTAACTAGTTGGTTCGAAATTCATATTTTTGATTGAAAATTCATTATTTTAGTCAGAAATTCACTTTAACTATTCCCTTTTTTTTTGTGGAAAATTTTCCTTTTTTGATAGAAATGTAATTTTTTTCGTTAAAAATTATTTAAATTATTGATTTCTTTTTTTTTATCATTTTTTTTGGATGACAAAAAACATAGTTTGTTGAAAAATCTTTTTTTTTTTTGGTTGAACATTTATTTTTCTAACATTTAAACTATTTTAATTTTGATTGAAAATTGATTTTTTTTAGATGAAAATTAACGTACTTAGTTGAAAATGTGAATTTTTGATAGAATTCATTACTTTGGTTGAAAAAAAAAACAATTTAGTTCCAAATTATTTTTTTTTGTTGATAGAAAATTCTTGTTTTGGGTTGAAAATTCCACTATTTGGTTAAAATTCATCATTGTGATTAAAAAATAATTTTTTTGGTTGAAAATTCGTTTCTTTATAGTTGGAAATTAATTTTCGTTACTGAAAATCTAACTGTTTCATTTTGCTTGAAAATTTACATTTTTAGATGAAAATTAATTTATTTTGCCGAAAATTCGTTTTTTTGTTTGTTTGAAATTTACTTTTATAACTGCAAATTGAACTATTATATTCTTGGGTTTTAAATTTACCTTTTTTAGTTGAAAATTGATATATTTTATTGAAACTATATCTTTTTTGGTAGAAAATTCATCTCTTGGTTGTAAAATTGAATTATTCTGTTGAGAATTCATTTTTTTCGTTGAAAATTGGTTGTTTCAACTGAAAATTGATTTTTTTTAAATCATTTTTTTATGGAAAACAAACAAACTATTTTGTTGAAAATTCGTTTTTTTTTGGTTGAACCTTTATTTTTCTAACATTTAAACTTTTTCAATTTTGATTAGAAATTGATCTTCTTTTGATTCTTTTGATTTTATTTTTTGTTGGGAATTCATTTTTTTTTTTTTTTTTTTTTTTGAAAAAAAGACTAATAAGTTGTAAATTCGTTTTTTGTGGATGATAGAAAATTCATGTTCTGGGTCGAAAATTCATATTTTTTGTTTAAAATTCATCATTGTGATTAAAAAAATAATTTCTTTGGTTGAAAATTCGTTTCTTTTTAGTTGAAAATTAATTAATTTTGGTGAAAATTCGTTTTTTTTTAATTTACTTTTCTAACTGCAAATTGAACTATTGTATT
>CAKNXH010062688.1:47858-58547 GCA_932178445.1 Andricus quercusramuli
AGTTGAATTTTCCACCAAATTGTTGAATTTTCAATAAAGACGAATTTCCTGCAAAAGAGTTAAATTTTTAAACCGAGAATATGGATTTTAAACAAAATAGTTAATTTTCAACAAAATAGTTCAATTTTTAGTTGAAAAATGAACTTTTTATACAAAAAAGGTAATTTTAAAGAAAGTAGTTCAGCTTTCAACCAAGGAATTTAATTTTCGACCAAGAAAGATATTTCAGCAAAAAAAATTTTTTAAACAAAAATACTTGAATCTTAAACTGAACCAGGTTAATTTTCAACTATACATTTATATTTTCAACCGAAAAATTGATTTTCTATCAAAAAAGACGAATTTTTCACTAAAAACACCAATTTTCTACCAAATAGTTAAATTTTCATCCAAATTCTTGAATTTTTTAACAAAAAGTTCATTTTCAACCAAGAAGATTAATTTCTTATCAGAAAAGACGAGTTTTCAACAAGAAACAGAAATTTGCAACCAAATAGTTAAATTTTCAACCAAAAAAATTAATTTTCTACTATAAAGACTCATTTTCAACAAAGTTTATAACGAAAAATTGAGTTTTTACATTTTTATTAAGGAGAATTAATTTTTAATTTTAAAAAACGAATTTTCTACAAAACAGTTGAATTTTCAACAAAATAGTTGAATTTACAATTCAATAAATAATAATTTTTACCCAAAAAAAGAACGAATTATCAACTAAAAATATGAATTTTCAGCAAAAAAAAAAAAAAAAACTTTTAAGAAAATAGTTCAACTTTAAACAAAAGAGTTGAATTTCTAACCTAAAAAGCTTTATTTTGGACGAAAAATGTAATAGTTGATATTTAACAAAAGAATATTTTAATTAAAAATAAAAAAAACAGTTGAATTTCATAAACATAGACGAATTTCCAACAAAAAATGGTGGTAGTTAAATTTTCATTTCAGGGGATTAATTTTCAATAAAAAAGACGTATTTTCTACAAAATAAAGTTGAATTTTCAAACCAAGAATATGAATTTTTAATAAAAAAGTTCATTTTCAACCAATCAGTTGAAATTTCAACAAAAAAGTTGAATTTTCAGTTAAACAATGAATTTTTAACGAAAGAAACAAGTTTTTAAGAAAGTAGTTCAACTTAAACGCAGAAGTTGAATTTGCAACTAAAAAATATTATTTTAGCGAAAACGAATTTTCAACAAAATACTTGAATCCTCAACTAGAACAGATTAATTTTCAAGTAAACAGTTGCATTTTTATTAAAAAATGAAAAATCAAATTTTCAACAAAATACACAAATTCTTAACCAAATAGTTAAATAGATTAATTTTCAATCACACAAATAAATATCAATAGGCCTAGCGCCACATCTAGTCCAAATTTTATTTAAATAAATTTTAGTTCATATTTTTACATATGCTTATATATTAGGAATACTGTACTTATCATATATATTATTGGTTCACGTCTTTGAGACGCATCGAATGACCTATTGAAGAACCTTTTATGTCCTTTTATGATCTATTAACTATTAATACCTATTTATAATTTTAAAAATATATTGTTTATCTTGTTTATGTGAGGAAAACTTTTTTAATATTGGGAATAAAATAGGACTGTTAATGATTTGTTTGTTCGCATCTTCGAGATGCGTCGAATGACCTATTGAATAACCTTCCATGTCCTCTTATGATCCAGCAATACCTTTTTATCATTTTTCAAAATATGTTGTTTATCTTGTTTATATGATTCAATCTTAGGAACAGAAAATTGCTCTATATGATTTATTTGTTCGCGTCTTCGAGATGCGTCGTATGACCAATCGAAGAACTTTTCATGTCCTCTTATAATGTAGAAATACCTGTGTATAATTTAAAAAGATATTGTTTATCTTGTTTATGTGAGGAAAACTTTTTTGATATTGGGAATAAAAAAGGACTGTTTATGAAGTATTTGTTCGCATCTTCGAGATGCGTCGAATGAGCTATCAAAAAACCTTCTATGCCCTCTTATGTTCTAGGAATACCTATTCATCATTTTTCAAAATATGTTGTTTATCTTGTTTATATGATTCAATCTTAGGAACAGAAAATTGCTCTATATGATGTATTTGTTCGCGTCTTCGAGATGCGTCGAATGTCCTATGGAAGAACCTTTCATGTTCTCTTATAATCTAGGAATACCTATTTATAATTTTTCAAAATATATTGTTGATCTTGCTCAGGTCAGGAAAACTTTTCTATTACTGGGAATACAACAGGACTGTCGATGATTTATTTGTTCGCATCTTTGAGATGCGTCGAATGACCTATTGAATAACCATCCATGTCCTCTTATGATCCAGCAATACCGTTTTTTAAATTTGTATACCAAATTATTTACCTTGTTTATATGAGAGAAGTTTTTTTGATATTAGTTACATAACAGTACTGTTGTACTTTTTCGGGTTTTGAAGTCGCTTTGAATGATCTATTGTGTAACCTTTGACGACCTTACATAATCTATCAATAACGATTCATAAAATTTTAAAAATGGTTTGCTTTCTTTATATGCGAAAGCTTATTTATTATTTGAAATATAACACTACTGTAACTTCAAAAGTGGTTTGTAGCAACAATACAACATTGATTGCCCCTTTGATTGTCCCTCTGTTTTTCTGGAAATCTTACTTTCTGTATAAACTAGAGAAAGATCAACTTGATTGCCAATATTTTCTTTGTTACTGATAATAAACCTCCCTCTATTAGGTAGCAAATTTATTTGATGTCTATGAAGAAGCAAAGTGTTCATAAAGTAAGCGAAAATAAATCTGTCCACAGTCAATACACCCATAGTACTTATTCCTTTATTAATACGTCCCCTAAGGGTTCGCATGATCTCAATACAAATTACTCCGAGTAAACATTTTCTTAATAATTTTCTGACATATTCTTCCTTAATCGAATCTAGCTGACAATATACACTTAACTTCTGGTAAGCAAACGGAGGTCATGTACCCTCTTAGGCTACTCTTAAACCAAAACCAACAATCTGATTGCCAAACTACACTGTTAGAAAAATCTGTACTAGATTTAGTATGCATGTAATGGAAGCAAGAATGCACAACATGAAACTGAATTTAGTATACCAGCGTACAGTAACTTTAGTATATGCATATACTGAATTTAGTATGCACGTACATGAAATTTAGTATACGCGTATACTAAATTTAGTATACATGTTTCGCGTGGGTTCCATCTCCATCGCCTGTAAACATGATCAGATGAAACATGAATTCGAAGAACAAAGTTTTAATTTTCGAATAATCATATCGTTAAGCGACACATATGTTGATAAATTGACTTTCGAAGAGAAGACTTCGCAGATCCTCGCAGAAAGAAGCCGAACCTTGTAGCATTACACAGAACTCAAACAAATGCAGCGGCATCGAGCCTGCCACCGGTCACGTTGCCGGACTCGCGTGAATCGGAACGCGCTTGCGCAACTGAATATAGTAAACACGTATATGAATTTTAGTATACAGAAACTATAAAATTCATATAGGTGAAAGAAATTTACTGTGCACTTAATAAATCTAGTATACATATAACTTCATAAAAGAAATTTAGTATACGTAAGTATACTAAAATTACCAAGTGTAATGAATTTAGTAAACGTATAGGAAATTGAATTTGCCCGTGTATACTTAAATTGCAAAGATTTCTAACAGTGTATTTACTTAAGGGATATCCACTTATGCACACTCAGAAAAAAACTTTTCTTGAACCAAACAAAATGTTTTGCTGGAAATACATGAAAGTTTGGTTAAATTAAACAAATTTTGGTTTATTCGACAAAATATTTGATTGACCTAACCAACTTTTTTGGTTGCATTAGCCAAATACTCCATCTACCAAAAGTTTTTGTTGAGACCACACAAAAATTGAGTTGGTTCAACCAAATATTTTGTTGTCCATGTAATAACCAAATCCTAGGGTTGAAACAACAAAAGTGTTGTTGATTCAACCAAATCGTTTTCTGAGTGCTTAATCTTTCCAATAATTAATCTTTCCAAAAAAATTAGATAGAACTTAAATCTCCTTCATATCAGCACAACTCAAAAATCATCTTTGTGAATTTTTTGTTAATCTTTTTAATCAATTCTAATTTTCGAATTGATCAAAGTAAGCACCTCTTAAAAATCACATACGAAATTTCAACAAAACAGTTAAATTTTCTACCAAAAAGATTACTTTTCTACCGACGTGGAAACATTTTTACAAAAAAGTACAAAAAACTAAAACTATTTTTATAGGAATCTACAATTAAATACAATAAATTACAACCAAAATTACAGGAAAGTGCAATTTTTTTTTATCATTGAGACGAATTTTCTATTTTTTGTAAATTGTTGTATTTTATTCTAGTTTCAATTTTTTACAAGCATTTACAACCACAAGAATTTACAGGTTTTGCAGATAAAAAGTTCTTTATTATTCATGCTTTGTTACAATTTAACGATTTTGTTAACATTTTTAAAATTATTTTTGCAACAGAAAATTTTACTGATGTTTATTTGAATATTATTATAATCTTCTACAGCTAAAAATTGAACTATTTGATTGAAAATTCATGTAGTTTATTAGAAATTAATACTTTTTTGGTAGAAAATTTCTCTTTTTGGATCAAATTCAGTTTTTTTTATTGAAAATTTAATTTTTAACTGAAAATTTAACTATATCAATTAAATTAAATTTAACTCCTTCAGTTGAAAATTCAATTATTTGTTTGAAAATTTCTGTATTTTTTTAAAGTTTTGTCTTTTGTCATTGCAATATTTTTGATATTTATCATTGTAAATCGAAAAAGAACAACTTTTTGACTGCAATTAAAAATTGAACAATTGAGAAAGAATTGATAACGGAAATTTAAATTAAAAGATTCGAACTCTGTAAATAATTTTTTTTTTTCATTTGAAATTATAAAAACTGAACCGCAAATTAAAACACTCAAAGTGGAATACTTCTGAATTTTAAACTTTTCAAATTAAATCTTTAAAAAATGTTAATTCAAACGCTCAGTAATTCAAAAACTTTTCAATTTGAAATTTTTTAATTAAAAGGCGCCAAACTGCAAAATTTTAATTTTCAACTTTTATACATTGTACAGTTGTAGTATTAAAACAAAAAAATTCACACTATCATTTTCAATGCTATGAATTGAAGAATGAATACAAAAATTTATAAATTTTTCAAATTATGGTATTTTAAGAAATTTTAAGCTAGAAACATTAATTTATAAATTAAAATTTGTTTTGATATATTTTCAAATATTTTCTTACAAATTTGTTTTTAAAAAAATCATTTAAATATTCTCCAGGAATCTAATGATAATTTTATTATCTTGGAACTCGAACTTCCCATTTTTTTAAGCCTGCAGAAGTGAAAAAATTACCTTAAAATCGTTTAGATTCTTTTTCGAAAATTTTGGAAATCTTATCAAATATTCTTTTTAAATTAATTTTGTAAGAAAAAAAATTATTGTTAGTTTTTCTAGGAATTTTTATGCAAATTTTTCATTCATTTGAGACCTTTCAAAATGCATAAAAGCTTATTAATTTTGTGTTTGACATCTTCAAAAATCTACATTGTGTTTTAAATATTTTTAAATCTTTTCACGATTCAAATTATTTTGGAATCTTTTTAAAACTTCTAAGCATATTTTACACTTATTTGATTATTTTAAAAATTAATAATTGTTTAATTGTTATTTATTATTTGAAATTTTTAAAAATATTTTGAAATGTTCTCTTAAAATTAATTGCTCAAAATAAAAAAATATTTTCAAATTTCCCAGCAAAGTTAAGAAAATGTTTTTATTTTCTTGAAACCTTTAAAGATCAATAAAAAGCTTCAAAATTTTATTTCGAAATCTTCAAAAATCTAAATTAATTTTTTTGTTTTTCGAAATCTTTTTCAATTTTAAATTAAGTTTGGATCTTCTCAAAACCGAACCTCTTAAACTAACTCAAATTTTTTCCAAATTGATAATTGTTCAGTTGTTATTTATGTATCAAAATTCAATAATTTCACTTACATATTAAAAAGTTGTTAAATAGAACAATTAAACTTATTCTTCAAATAACTCAGTTTAAAATTGTTTAGTTTTAAATATTTGATTTTTATTTGCTCATTCTAAATTAAGCGTAAATTATTGCTAAAAATTCAAAAACTGTCATACTAAATTAAAAAATGTCAAATTATTTAATTGTTTAATTGTTTAAATTATGGTTAAATTACGAATAGTTTATAAAGTTTCAATCGCAAGTTTACAATTATTTAACTACTTAGGCTTTCAAATTAAAAAATTAAATCGTCCTGTAAAGTAAATTATTGTTCAACTTTAAATAATCGAACTACAGTTCAGTGTGATTGATTGTAAAATCAAAAGTTCTTGGTAAAAGTGTAATATTGTTTTTAAATTGTACACTGTACAGTTTCCTAAAGTTTCAACTTTTGTAAAATCTTGAATTTTTTTGTAATACCTTGTAGATTTGTACAACACAGTAAGAAAAATATTAGTAGCTTGTAAAATATGATACTTCTATTTTATTAGTTGGGACAACCATTCTCTTAGTTGCTGTTACTAATTGGGTAGTCACTGCAACTAGTGGAATTGTTGCATCAACTAATAAAATAGCATTGCCATATCTTACTAAATAAACAGTTGGATCAACTAACCATTTTTTTTAGATTTTTCATTTTGTTGTTTATTTAATTCTTATGTCAATGCAAACAGCGAGAAAGATGTCGATTTTTTTAATTTCATTTTTTATCTTCTAGACAAAACCTTTCTTATACTTCTTGTCCCTTAGATTCAATGCACAGGAGTATAAGAAAGATAAGAAAATTGTTAACTTGCGAAGTTAATTGTTATAAACAAATTGTATTAACAAATAATCGACATTAGGGGTTATTCGTCTTCAAAGTATATTTTTGCTCTGAAATCGCTTGCCTACATTGTTAAGATGATACGTGGCCATGAAAATTCAATATTGAATCCTATTTGTTTATTTCATAAACAAATTATATAAACAAATGCACATTTTGGGTGTTTTTAAGAGAAAAGTAATTGTTTTTTCTCCTGACCTTGCTGAAATTATTTTGCCAATTATGTTTTCTGAGAAAATTTTTTGCAACCCATCAATATTTGTTTATTTGATGAACAAATTATACAAACAAATGCACATTTTGGGCGTTTTTAAGCGAAAATAAACCTTTATTTCTTCTGAACTTGCTTTTTTCTTAACTTTTTTCTGACCATGCTGACATTATATTACAAATGATGTTTTGTGAACAAATTTTCAGCACTCATCAATTTTTGTTCATTTTATAAACAATTTAGATAAACAAATGCACATTTTGGGCGTTTTTCAGCGAAAATAATCCGTTTTTTCTTCTGAACTCGCTAATATTGTATTGCCAATGATGTTTTCTGAACATTTAATTGCCACTCATAATATTTGTTTACTTTATAAACAAATTATGTGAACAAATGCACATTTTGGGAGTTTTTAAGCGAAAATAAATCGTTTTTTCTTCTGTCATGGCTGAAATTATATTACAAATTATATGTTTTCTGGAAAAATTTCATCATGCAATAATATTTACTTATTTAGTAAACAAATCATTTAAATAAATTCACGTATAAGGAGCTTTTAAGCGAAAAAATATAGTTTTTTCTTCTGATCTTTATGCAGTTATATGGCCAATGACGTTCTATCGAAAAATGTTGCCAAGCACCGCTAATCTTCTATTTTATAAATAAATTATATAAACAAATGTACATTGCAGACATTTCTGTTTCAAACCTCCCAAATTCGCATTTGTTTATATAATTTGTTTATAAAATTAACAAATATTGATGGATTGCAAAATTTTGCTCAGAAAACATCATTGGCATAATAATTTCAGCAAGGTCAGAAGAAAAAACTATTGCTTTGCGCTTAAAAACGCCCAAAATATGCATTTGTTTGTATCATTTGTTTATAAAATAAACAAATAACATTCAATATTAAATTTGCATGGCCACGTATCGTCTTAACAATGAAGGCAAGCGATTTCAGAGCAGAAATATACTTTGAAGAGGAATAACCCGTAATGTCGATTATTTGTTGATAAAATTTGTTTATAACAATTAACTTCGAAAGTTAACAATTTTTATATCTTTCTTATACCCCTCTGCATGAAATTCAAGGGACAGGTAGTATAAGAAAAATTTTGTCTTAAAGATAAAAAATGAAATTAAAAAAATCGACAATTTTTTCGCTGTTTGCTTTAACATAAAATTTAAATAAACAGAAAAATAAAAAATCTTGTCTCACCATTTCCGGGAGAATTTAGTTCTAAATTTTCAACAACAACAAAATCCAAAATCGGTGCATAATTACGTTCTAAATGTCATTTTGAACCTCGTTTTCCAATTTCCCCCCACTATGCGCAATGCTGATCAAGGAATTCTTGAACTTACGTACCTTAATTATTATTATTATTATACCATTAAGCCATTTCCCTTTCGGGGTAGGCGTGACTTGCTCGGTTGGAAAGTAGTTTGGGATAGGTATATAGGTGTAAAGTAGGTCGTTATATGGTATAAGGTAGATAGGTATATAGGTATATATGTGTTAGGTATAAATATTTTAGATTGATCTGGAGTTTTCATGTTATTTATTCAAATGACACGTTCACTCCGCAACACTGCTCCGACCCAGGTTGCTGATCAATCTCTTTAGCGATCACCCCAAGTGAGGAGCCTCACAAAATTGTTATGTATGTTTCCCCACTTGGGCCCATTAGTATCCAAGGTCTTTGTTTCAGGCATCATTCACTCTATTGTCACTCTGTTTATAAACTATTTGTCGCCACACTTTTCTGTCCTGGCATACTACTCTAGCTTCCTTTACGTCCATGCATTTCTTCATGCAAGCTCTTCTGTTCCTATGACTTCTTATGTCTCTTCGGATTAATGTCTCATTTACAGATTCTAACCATTCTTTCGGCGGTCTACCTCTGGGCATTCTGCCATTTACTTTACCTTTATATACTTGCTTCGTCAGTCGTTCATTTTTCATTCTTTCAAGATGTCCGAACCATCTTAACTGATTTCTTTCCCATATGTCAACTAGCGTGTCTCCTGTACCACATTCTTTGAGGATTATCTCGTTTCGGACTTTGTCCATCAGTGTTTTTCCGCATATTATGCGCAGAGGTTTCATGCCGATCGCGTTGATTTTACTCCTGTCCTTTTCTTGACAGGTCCATGCCTCGCTACCGTATAGTACAGTTGGTAAGAATATGGAATTATGTATGGCCACTTTAGCTTTTTTTGATATGTTTTTATTTGTGAGGATGGACCCTGCTCTACCGATAACCTGCTTACCCTTATTTATGCGCCTATCTAATTCCCCATCTATTTTTCCGTCGCTAGTGAATAGACTACCTAGATATATGTACTTGTCAAATTGTTCTAATCTCACATCATTTAGGACAATGTTGCATATTGTTTTCTCACTTTTTCCCTCAAAAACCATGACTTTCGTTTTATTCACGTTAATTTTGAGGTCCATGTTCTTCATGCTTGTGTTAAGTTTATTCAACATTCTTTGCAAGTCTTCGACTGATTCTGCCATAACAATCTTGTCATCTGCGAAAGCCAACCCACGTACTTTGACGGTTTCGAGATCTATACCTTTTTCGTTGAAGAGGGCAGTTCTTAGACACTTATCCATGAATATGATAAATAGCCACGAGGACATAACGCATCCTTGTTTCACGCCTTGCATTATATCGAACCAGTCACTCAGTTTCCCATTTACCCTTACACTTGCTTTACTACCCGTATATATTGTTTTTATTGCTTGTAGGAGCCCTCCATTCACTCCATACTCTTTAAGGACTTCCCAAAGTTTACTTCTATTTACCGTGTCGAATGCTTTTTCTAGGTCAATAAATGCACAGAAAAGTTTCTTTCCTACTCTCAAGCTTTTTTCTGTGATCTGTCAATTAATGATTGAAAAATTAATTTCCCCTCAAAATTAGCGTGATCGCGGAATTAAAAAAAAACTGAATCACTTGATTGACGGCATCGTTCACTCATTAGAAATATATGTGTGCCTGCCGGTAATCGGTTCCCAACCCCTGTTGACTGGGTGCAAAAGGGGTTGGTTTCGTCATTGAACTGGCGTCATGACGGATATAAAATTTTTCTCTCTTTAAATGTAGGTCTGAGTCCCCACAACAGGAATAAGTATGTATGCCTTGAAAATTTTTAATCCCAGTATCATGTTGACCGGGAAAATTAATTTTTCAATATTTACTTAAGGTACGTGGGTTCAGGATTTACTTGTTCAGCATGGCGGTTCGTTATTACCCTACAAGTAAACTACACTGTAAAAAAAGTGGTTGAAAATTACCGCATTAATCAGTGGACATAAAAATACCAGTGATTAACGTGGTAATTTTACTGCAATAGTTGAAAATTAATGTGATACTTTAAAATCACATGCAGACAGGAAAATTCTCGTAATGTCTCTTTCAGACATTGTAATTTTACGTTCCTCTTGCTAAATTCAACTGTCAATGTAAACGGCGAAGGCATGTTTCATTGCGCATGCGCTAGGTAAACCTAAATGCACGGGAAAGTAACCTCTACGGC
>CAKNXH010062690.1:0-24513 GCA_932178445.1 Andricus quercusramuli
TACAAAAAGCTCATTTTTTGCGAAATGACCTTGAATGTTATTGTAAAAATTTGAAAAAAATTTGAGTACAATATTGAATTGTGAAGAACACAATTCATACGCGTCATAAATGCATGATCAATAAATAGCGTAAATTCAATTAGGATCGGCCATTTTTGACCTAAAATGGCCTTGAGCGACCTTTGAATGTTGTTGTAAAAATCTGGAAAAGATCTGAGTGCAATATTGAATTTTGAGGAACAAAATTCATCCATGCCAGAAACAAATAATCAATAAATAGCATCAATTTAATTAGGAATGGTCATTTTCCCTCTGAAATGGCCTTGAACGACCTTTGAATGTTATTGTAAAATTCGGAAAAAAATCTACGTACAATATTGAATTGTCAAGAACAAAATGTATACGCGTCAGGAATAAATAATCAATAAATAACACCAATTCTATTAAGAATGGCCTTTTTTGTCCTAAAATGGCCTTGAGCGACCTTTGAATGTTATTGTAAAAATTTAAAAAAAATCTGAGTACAATATTGAATTGTGAAGAACACAACACATACGTGTCAGAAATGAATCATTAGTAAATAGCGTCAATTTAATTAGGATCGGCCATTTTTGCCCTAAAATGGCCTTGAGCGACCTTTGAATGTTATTGTAAAAATCTGGAGAAGATCTGAGTGCAATATTAAATTTTAAGGAACAAAATTCTTGCGTGCCCGAAATGAATAATCGATAACTAGCGTAAATTTAATTAGGAATGGCCATTTTTCCTCTGGAATGGCCTTGAACGACCTTTGAATGTTATTATAAAAATCTGAAAAAAAATCTGGGTACAATATTTGATTGTAAAGAACAAAATGCATACGAGTCAGAAATGGATGATCAATAAATAGCGTCAATTCAATCAGGAATGGCAATTTTTGCCCTAAAATAGCCTTGAGTGACCTTTGAATGTTATTGTATAAATTTGAAAAAAAATCTGAGTACAATATTGAATTGTGAAGAACACAATTCATACGCGTCAGAAATTAATCATTAGTAAATAGCGTCAATTTAATTAGGATTGGCCATTTTTGCCCTAAAATGGCCTTGAGCGACCTTTGAATGTTGAAAGAAATCTGAGTGCAATACTGAATTGTGAAGAACAAAATTCATTCGCGTCAGAAATTAATAATCAATAAATAGCATTAATACAATCAAGAATGCCCATTTTTGCCCTAAAATGGCCTTGAGCGACCTTTAAATGTTATTTTGAAAATCTGAAAAAAATCTGAATGCACTTTAATTTCAAGGAACAAAATTCATACGTGCCAGAAATGAATAATCAATGGATAGCTTATATTTAATTAAGAATGCCCATTTTTTCTATAAAATGGCCTTGAATGACCTTTGAATGTTATTGTAGGAATCTAAATAAAATCGGAGTACAATATTGAATTGTAAAGAACACAAATCATAAACGCCAGAAATGAATCATTAGTGAATAGCGTCAACTTAATAAAGAATGGCCATTTTTGCCCTAAAATGGCCTCGAACGACCTTCGAATGTTATTGTGAAAATCTACAAGAAATCTGAGTGCAATACTGAATTGTAAGGAACAAAATTCATGCCTGCCAGAGATAGATAATCAGTAAATAGCGTCAATTTAATTAGAGTTGGCCATTTTTCCTCTAAAATGGCCTTGAACGACCTTCGAATGTTATTGTGAAAATCTGAAAAAAAAATTCGAGTACAATATTGTATTGTGAAGAACACAATTCACACGTGTCAGAAATTAGTCATTAGAAAATAGAGTCAATTCAATTAAGAATGGCCATTTTTGCCCTGAAATGGCCTTGAGCAATCTTTGAATGTTATTGTAAGAATCTGGAAGAAATCTGAGTGCAATATTGAATTGTAAAGAAAATAATGCATTGGCGTCAGAAATGAATAATCAATAAATAGCGTTGACTAAATGAAGAATGGCCATTTTCGCCCTAAATTAGCCTCGAACGACCTTCGAATGTAATTGTAAGAATCTGAATAAAATCGGAGGACAATATTGAATTGTAGGGAACACAAATAATGAACGCCAGAAATGAATATATTAGTAAATAGCGTCAACTAAATGAAGAATGGCCATTTTTTCCCTAAAATGGCCTCGAACGACCTTCGAATGTTATTGTGAAAATCTATAAGAAATCTGAGTGCAATACTGAATTGTAAGGAACGAAATTCATGCCCGCCAGAGATGGATAATCAGTAAATAGCGTCAATCTGAAAAAAATTCGAGATTATTATCTTCAATCAAAAAGATGACATTCCAATCGAAATTATGAATACCTAACTGGAATACTTATATTTTCCACCAAAAAGATAAAGTTTCAAACAAGGAGATTAATTTAGAAACATAAAGAATGATTTCATACAAAAAGTACGTATTTTGAAGAAAATAGAAGAAATCTCAACTGAAAAAGGCAAAAATTCAACCAAATAGTTGAATTTTCAGTTTAAAAAATTAATTTTCCAGAAAAAAAGCTAATTTTTAGCCAAAGTGCTGAATTTTCAATTAAAATGGTGAACCATTGACTGAAATAGTTGAATTTTCACTAAAAATTATAATTTTTCCACCTGAAATTGAATGATTTCATTTCAAATTTTGTATTATGTTAAACTAAAGAGATGGATTTTTAAATAAAATGTTGCAATATTCGACTGGAATGATTACATTTTCGGGTTCAATGAGAATTAATTTTCTGTTAAAGTAAAAACGAATTTCCAACAAAATAACTCACTTTTTAACCTAAGAGATACATTTTTAATTAAAACGATGAATCTTGCACAAAAAAAAATTAATTTTAAACAAAAGAGTTCAGCTTTTAACTCATTAATTAAATTTGTATTCCAAAAGAGATGAATTCTGAACGAAATTTTAGTAATTGACATAAAAAATACTAATTTTCAATCAGAAACAGTTGAATTCGACAAAAAAACTACTTTTCAAAATGAATTGAATCTTCAACTTGAAAAGATTTTTCAGTCAAGCGAGAGAAAGAATTGCAAACAAGCTGTTGGATTATCAATGAAGAAGATGAATATTTGAATTTTGAAATAAAAAAGATTTTCAAACAAAACTATAATAGATACATTTTCATTAAAAATTTTTTTTTTAAATTAAAATATATTAAAAATTGAAATAAAAAATTCTGGAATTCGAAATCGCTACAACGCAAAAAAGTAGCGTATTGGGATCCCAAAAAGTATTTTTTTTTCTAGCATACTGCTATGGTAAAATAGCAATTTTTTCGACCCACCCTAATATTAATCTTCTTGATTAAAAGTCACCACTTTTTTCCAAATACATAATTTTATTTGAAAATTCATCTTTTTTCTTACAAATGTACTTATCTTGTTGCAAATTCATCTTTTTCGATTGAAGATTCCCTTGTATTTAAAGAAAATTCTAGTGGTTTATTGACAGATAACTTTTTTGTCAAAAATCCATATACTTGTTGAAAATTCAATTGTTTTGTGAAAATTGGTCTTTTTGGTTTAAAAACTCAACAATTTGGTTGAAAAATAACCTACTTTGTTGAAAAATCGTCTTTTTTTAAAATAATTATGCTGTTTTTATATTAAATTAAAATCTTTTCTGGTTATTGTATCAACTATTACATTTTTCGTTAACAATTCATCTTTTTTGGTCAGAAAAATTCAACCATTTTGTTAAAAGTGGAACTAATTTCTTAAACATACATTTTTTGTTAAAGATTCATGATTTTGGTGGAAACTTCTTGTTTAAAAATTATTCCTTCCGGTTAAAAATTCAAGTATTCCAGTTAAATATTCATAATTTTAGTTGAAAATTCATCTTTTAGGTTGGAAATAACATTACTTGGTTGAAAGTTAAACTCTTTTAATACAATTTTTTTTTATCGAAGATTAGTCGCTTTGATCAAAAATTAATTTCTATTTGAAAAATGAGCTGTTTCATTAAAAACTTCTTTTCTCTTTGGATGATTTTCGGTTGAAAATTGTTTTCTTTTTAGCTGAAAATGTAACTAATATTCCAGTCGAATATTCCATAATTTTAGTTAAAAAATCATTTCTTTGGTTGAAAAATTATCTTTTTTAGTTGAAAAATCGTCTTTTTATGTATAAATTAGTCTTCTTGGTTGAAAATTCCTCTCTGGTCAAAAATTCAATTATTCTAGTTAAAGATTCATCATTTCATTTAAAAATTGATCTTTCTGATTTAAAATTGAACTATTCCAGTTGAATATTCACAATTTTATTTTAAAATTCACCACTTTGTTTGAAAATGTAACTACTTTTTTGAAAGTTAGTTTTTTTGGTTGAAAGTAATTTTTTGAACTTAAAATTTAACTTTTTCCAATTGAAAATTCTATAGTTGTAGTTGAAAATTCATCTGTTTGGCTAAACATTAATTTCTTTAAACTTGAAATTGAATTATTTGAGTTTAATCTTCAAATTGAAGTTAAAAATTAATTTTGAAGTTTAATCCATATTTACTGTTTGAAAATTCAACTGTTTTGTAACAATTGGCCTTTTTGTCCTAAAAACTCAACAATTTCGTTGAAATAGGCACAATTTCTTTGTTCAATCCGAACTCGGATTCATTCGGATTCATTCGGATTGAAAATCGTTTTTGGTCAATCCGAGTTCGGATTCATTCGGATAGAAAATTTGGTTCGGATTCATTCGGATTGAACCGGATTGAATTGGTTCGAATTAACTCGGATTGGTTCGGATACAGATTCCGGAATGATTCGGATGATTTCGGATTGGTTCGGAAGGAATTCTTATCAGATACTTTCGCCAGAGTTGTTTGTATGGTGATTTGCAAATTTTCATGAATTGTTAATTATTTAAAGAATTTTTATAAACAAATGAAGAGACCGGTCATTTTTCAACGAATAGGATCAATTAGTTTAGGGAATCAAGAAAGAATGTATTTCCAATAAATCTTTTCTACGATACTTTGCAAATATACAATAATTATTGATTATTTTAACAATTTACCTAAACATATTCCGAGTTTGTCTATTCAAAAGGAATAGGCAGAATTTGTTTGCGGAGTCAACTAGGAATGTCTTTTTGAGGACTATTTTATATGCTGCTTTGTAAATGTACAAGAATTATTATTTGTAATATTCATTATAGATATAAATATATATTGAAAATTTATGATTATTTTCGGGCAAAAGGAAATAATGATGATGAAGTACTTAAAGATTGTGACTCATCTTCTGTATTAGCAGGAAAATCAAAAATAACAGACAGTGGTCTTTTGCGGATTTTAGCGGTGAGAAAAATAATGATGTTTTCTTGTTGAAAAAATTCAAAAATGTTTACTTCGATAAATTTTAAAATTTAGATAGACATGATATGTAAACTATATATTATTGTTTCAGCTTGGTACGAACATTGATGATTATGTATCAGGTGTTCGTGAAGAGGCTTTAACGAACGTCCAGCCGCATATCATATTAATAAAAGGCGACGTGTACTGAACGTACATTTTGCTCCGTCTCTAACGTTTTTTTATAATTTTATAGAGTGTTACCTCTACAAAAGAAAAAAGAGTGTGAAAAATTCTGTTCGGTCGTTAGAAACTACATTAAAAAATTTCAACCCATCTGCCCATCTGCATAGTAAAATACCCTTACTAATTCATTTAGTAACATAAATTTTACCATTTCATATAGTAGAAAGTGATAAAATTACTAATTTAACAGTCAGATACAATGCTACTTATTCAATTAGTAAAACTTTTACTAATTCGGATTCAGAGAGTACACCACTGACTATTCTCTCTTGAAAATTCGCAATTATTGGAATCTTTAAAGCGGGATACGGGATTGTTCACGCGTACCTAAGCGCGAAACCGTGAGTTATGTTAATTAGCGAGGGTAATGGCTGCGATTCGTCTAAATTAATTATCGCCCTATTCTAAAGCACTGAAATTAGCGAGTTAACGTAGGTGTTGGGCGTGTACGGGATGCATCGCGCCATGTTGCAATACATCAATGCAAAAAATATCGGTAATTGAATATTTGAGAGATTATGATTTAAGAATCGCCTTAGGATCGCTGCTGCGACGCCTTTCTTTATGATTATGCACTTTATATGTACAGTTTATGTACATTCGGATTGTAAGTGTATGTACTGTAATAAATAACGATTTCGGCCGATGATGGGGAGTTAGGGGCTCGTTATCGCTAAGAATACATTACGTTGGATTCAAAACGCCTCTAACAAGATTTGATTGGAATATTCAACTTCCCTTCCCAATTTAGAAGCTGTTAATCATTTTTGTTTCCGAGGAGTTTCTGATATTGGGGTTATGTTACCATTTGTTTTATTTAATGACTTGAAAATAAAAAAATAAAAATGTGTCGGAACGTATGCGCACATGGTGTTTGTCATCTCGGTTATTAACTTTAGGACATGTCTGACCTTACATGGAGGGTTTCCACTTATTTTCCAGAAGTAGAGTGCGTTAAAATTTTTTTTTATGTAATTTCTTTTTTTTCTAGGTGGGGGCAGGGGCATAGACTCATAATATTGAATGACACGATTTGTACATAGTTTAGAAATATTACTATATAAAAATCGTACATAAATAATGAATACAGGTATGGAATTCAGATTGTCAAAGATTTCGCAAGGATTTCAATGTTTGCACAAAAATTGCAATGATTTAACGAATATTTCAGCAGGATTTTAAAGATTTCCGATAGATTTGAAAGATTTTATGAAGAAGAGGACTTCAACGGTTCTCCAAAGATTTTAATTATTGTTCAAAGATCTTACAAAGACTTCAAAAATTTCACAGAGTCTGCAATTATTTCACAAGTATTTCCGATAGATTTCAAAGAATTCACAGAGATTTTAATTATTTCCTAAAGATTTCCACATATTTCACGAAGATTATAAATATTTTACAAAAATTAAAAAAAGTTTCACAAACATATTCGATAGATTTGAAAGATTTCACAAACCCTTCAATTATTTCACAAAGATTTCCGTAAAATTTTCAAGATTGCTCAAAGATTTCAATGATTTTCCAAAGACTTCACAAAAATTTCAGAGAATGAACAAAGATTTCAGATAGATTTAAAATATTTCACAAAGATTTCAATTACTTTACAAAGATTCCAAAGATTTCACAAAGACTTCAATTATTTAACAAAGATTTCCAATAGATTTCAAAGAATGCACAAAGATTTTAGTTGTTTCCCAAAGATTTCAAAGATTTATCCAAGATTTCAGATAGAAAAAAAATTCACAAAGATTTCAATAATTTCACAAAGATTCGAATGATCTCCTGAAGATTTAAAAAAATTTCCCAAACATATCGGATAGATTTGAAAGCCTTCACCAACACTTCAATTATTTCACAGAGAATTGTTTTAAATTTTCAAGATTGAACAATGATTTCACAAAAATTTTTAAAAATTAGCAAAGATTTCAGATGGACTAAAAATATTTTACAAAGATTTCCGATAGATTCCAAAGCATGCTTATAGGCTTTTCCAGATTGCACAAAGATTTCAATGATTTCCCAAAGTTTTCACAAAAATTTGAAAAAATTAGCAAAGATTTCAAATAGATTAAAAATATTTCACAAAGATTTCAAGGAATTTCCAAAGATTTCACAGAGATTTTGATATCTTCACAAATATTACCAAGTTTTTCAAAAATATTTGAAATATTTCAAAGATTTCACAAAGTATAGAAATATTTCCCAAAGATTAGGAAAATTCACAAATATTTTGCAAGGATTTTGTATAAATTAAAAAGATTCCACAAATACTTCAATTATTTGACAAAAATTTCGAATAGATTAAAAATACTTCACAAAGATTTTATTAATTTCCTGAAGATTTCAAAAATGTCATAAAGATTTTCGTTAGATTTCAAAGAATGCAAAAGGTTTCAATTATTTCCCAAAGATTTCACAAAGATTTCAAAGATTTATCCAAGATTTCAGATAGATTGAAGAAATTTCACAAAGATTTCAATAGTTTGACAAAGATTTGAATGACTTCCTGAAGATTTAAAAAATTTCACAAATATTTCGCGGACATATCGGATAGATTTAAAAGACTTCACAAACACTTCAGTTACTTCACAAAGATTTCCGTTACATTTTCAAGATTACAGAAAGATTTCAATGATTTCCCAAAGATTTCACAAATTTTTTTAAAAATTAGCAAAGATTTCAGATAAATACAAAATATTTCACAAAGATTTCATTTATTTCACAAAGATTTCAAAGATTTCACAAAGATTTCAATTATTTCACAAAGATTTCCAATGGATTTCAAAGAATGCAAAAGATTTTAATGATTTCCCAAAAATTTCGCAATAATAAAAAAAATTAGCAAAGATTTCACAAAGTATAAAATAATTGCCCAAAGATTAAAAATGGTTTTAAACTATTTCGCAAGGATTTTGGATAAATTGAAAATATTTCACAAATACTTCTATTATTTCGCAAAAATTTTGGATGGATTAAAAATATTTCACGAAGATTTCATTAATTTCCTAGAGATTTATAAAATTTCACAAAGAATTTCAAAGAATTAGCAAAAATTCAGATAGGTTAAAAATATTTCACAAAGATTTCACAAAGACTCCAATATTTCCACAAATATTACCAAATATTTCAAAAATATTAAAAATATTTCGCAAGGATTTCACAAAGATTAAAATTATCTCCCAAAGATTCACAAAATTTCATAAATATTACACAAAGATTTTGGATTGATTTGAAAGAGATCACAAAGACTTCAATTATTTGTACCTTACTTCCCCTCCTTCCACGTTCTCTCACTTCCCATACTTCTCTTCCACTCACTTCCTCTTTCATCGTTTCCACTACCCTCGCTCCTTTCTCCTCTCTCCTACTTCCCCTTCCCTCACTTTCCATACTATCCTCATCCCACCCCTTACTCCCATTTACTTCCCCCACTTCTCCATACTCTACTTGACCTAAAATCCCTCCCTTCACTTTCATCCCAACTCTTTGAATTCCTTCCTCTAATTTCCTTCACTTCATTTCCCACTACTACTCACCCCCACTTCTATGCTAACTCTCTTCTTACTTCCACATCCTTCATCATCCTTCCCCTGTCGCCACTTCCCCTCAGTTCGCTTACTTTCCCTCCTTCCAGATAATCTCACTTTCCATACTTTTCTTCCACTCACTTCCTTCTTCACCACATCAAATCCTCTCGCTACCACTCACTTCCTCTTCTTCTATATCCTCTACTTCCGCTCTCCTTACCTCGCCAACTACCTCTCTCTGTCCCTCACATCACTTCCCTCTACTTTCCCTACTACTCACCCTTACTCCTCTCACTTCCCTACACTTTCCATTCTCACATTTGCTACATTTCCCCTACTTTCCTTCCTTCCACTTCCATTTACTTTCCCCACTGATTCGCCGCTCACTACCCCTATTTTACATGTCCCCTCCTCACTTTTCGTCCTTTCTCATCTTCACACTTTCCTTCACTTCCTCTACATTTCCATGCTCTACCACAACTACAATTCCTCCTCTCACTTCCCCTTCCTTCATCACCCTCCCCCTCTCGCCACTTTTCATGAGTACCTCACTTCCCCTCATTCCACGTTCTCTCACTTCCCATACTTCTCTTCCACTCACTTCCCCTTTCGTCGCTTCCACTACCCTCTCTCCTTTCTCCTCTCTCCTCTCACCTACTTTCCCTTCCCTCACTTCCCATACTATCCCCATCCCACCCCTTACTCCCATTTACTTTCCCCACTTCGCCATACTCTACTTGACCTAAAATCCCTCCCCTCACTTTCATCCCAACTCTTTAAATTCCTTCTCCGAATTTCCTTCACACCCTTCATCATTCTTTCTCTTTTGCCATTTCCCCTCCTTCCACTTTCTCTTATTTCCCATACTTCTCTTCCACTTTCTCTCATTTGCCATACTTCTCTTCCACTCACTATCTCTCCCACCGCTTCCGATACCCTAGCTACCTCTCACTTTTCCTACTTCTATATCCTTTACTTCCGCTCTCCTCACCTCGCCTACTACCCCTCTTCGTCCCTCGCATCCCATCCCCTACTTCCCTCCAGTAATCACCCTTATTTCCCTACTATACCTCCTCTCACTTCCCTACAATTGCCATTCTCACACGTTCCCTTAGTTTTCCTACTTGCCCTCCTTCCACTTCCCTTTACTTTCCCTACTGCTCCACCCTTCACTTTTCCTTTCTTAGCTGCCCTCCCCTCACTTTCCATCCCTTCTCATCCTCACATTTTCCTTCACTTCCTCTATTTCCTCTCCTTTCATTTTTCTACACTTCCCCTCACCACCTTTCTTTACATCCCCTCCCTTCCCAGCCCCACATCTAACTTACTTTTCCGCCTCTCACTTCTCCTACTTCATCTTTCCACTCCTTCGTCCCCTCTCGTGGAAAAAGTACGACATGGTCGTCATGGAATTTTGAAACCGAACTTCCGCTGAAGCCCCTTAATAACACAGCCCCACAAGAAAAAATTAAATTTCACATCCCTGAACCACACCCATGCATCCCTATGTATTTTTATCGCTGAATCCGAATCCGAGGTCAAAAAAATTCATATACCCCCAAAATTTTTAGCTGGAGCCAAAAACACCCCTATAATGGGGTGAAAATGAGATTAAGCAACGAGCATAGTTGTTGCATCCTAATCAATCGAATTATACGAATTTTCAAGTTTATAGCACATGAAATTAATCTTATACACCCCTCCTTACATACCTTACCTACCTCCTAACCCAGCTAACCCCTAAAAACCACCTCTGCCAAACGACAAGCAGGCTAACTTACCTACCCCTGGAAACAGCGAGTTTAGTCGCCTATTTCTTTTTTAAATAAACACATTCGATGCCACAAGCGTGCTAACCCACGTACCCCTTCACTCACATAACCCCTAGAAACGAATCCTACCAAATCACAGGCAGGCTAACCCACCCACCCGTGGCAAGAGCGAGTTGAGTCGCCTATTCTTTTGAAATAATTACATTCGACATCACAAGCGTGCTAACCCACGTACCCCCTAACTCACCTAACCCCGAGAAACGAATCCTACTAAATTACAGTAGAGGTGGTTTTTAGGGGTTAGCTGGGTTAGGGGTTAGATGGGGAGGGGTGTTTCAAATCAATTTTATGCGCTATGCACTTGAAAATTTGTATAATTCGATTGATTAAGGTGCAACAACTATGCTCGTTGCTTAATCTCATTTTCACCCCATTCTAGGGGTGTATTTTGGATCTAGCTAAAAATTTTGGTGGTATATAAATGTTTTTGACCTCGGATTCGGATTCAGCGATAAAAAATACATAGGGATGCATGCGTCTGGTTCAGGGATATGAAATTAAATTTTTTTGTGGGGCTGTGTTATGTTACGGATTAACAAGTTTTTCCTTATACTGATTTTAAAAATATTTTCTCATTTTCGAAGTGTATATTACTGAATTGACAAATGGGAGAGGTAAATTACACCTTATCACCAGAAACGTCCAGCAATCGTTGTTTCATTACGTTCTCAAGTCTTGATTGACGAGTGAGCGCCAATGACTAATGGACGCACTCCTTTAACCATTGAGAAAGGTGCAATGCACAATATGAAAACAAACTTCACACGTCAGAACAAGCAACTATTCTTATTTGCGACTTGACGGCGATTGATCACTCCTGTTGATCAGGTATAAATCTTCATCTTAATCGAAGACGCGCGATTATTATTGTGTGTGTATGTATGTGTATGTATGTGTATGTATGTGTATGTATGTGTATGTATGCGTATGTATCCGTGTGTGTAATAAGCATTGTGTGTCTTCGATCTTGCGAGAGTCAGTGAATCGATATGAATTATGTATCTGTACCTCGTCAGGAGTAATGAGATAATATATTGATTCAAGAAATCGAAGCTTCAAAGAAGAGATACTGGTTTTCAATAAGCTTTTGACCCATCTCATTTAAAATCATGCAGGCAGCTCTAGCTTGGGGTGTCAGGATGATTTGATATTTGGATGTATTATTCTAAAGTGAAAATGTACTTCATTATTTAGAAATAAAAATCAGTAGTAAAAAAATATTGATCAGGCCTCACAGTCCCTATGGGATAAAATATAGGTATCGAATGGTACTTTTGGTCACGCTTGAAGGGTACTTTTTTAACGTTCAAAGGGTTACAAATTCAGGATAAACTCATAAGATTTTAAAGCAATTCAAGCTAAATTAAAAAAAATCCAAATTATTTGAAAGAATGTTAGAAAATTTTAAAAAATTCCATTGTTTTCCATGGCATTGGAATGAATTTAGGGGAATTTGAGGCAAGTGAGAAGAATTCGATGAAATTCATCAAAATTCAAGGGAATTCCAAAGAATATGATGAAATGGCTAAGAATTCTAGGTCAGGTTGAAATACTTCAGGATCAATTATATAAAAACTTTTAACAGTTTTTTAAAGAATCCATTGAATTAGGTTGAATTGAGTTAATTCAGTAGAATTCAAGTAAACTAAAAAATGTCCAGAGAATTCCAAAGAATTGGAAAGAATTCAGGGTGAATTCCAAAAAATAATTTCAAATCTCTTCAAATCTTGAAAACCATACTAATTTATAATCAAAGAGTAACTAATGACTGCGAACCATTTCAAAAGAATTTAAATGAATTGGAAATGATTTTAAAAATCGAAAACATGCCATTGATTTCAGTAAAATTTGAGCGAATTTAGTGGAATTTAAGGGGAATGAGAAGAATTCGATGATATGCTTAAGAATTTAAGGTAAGTTTTTTTGAGACTTAAAGATGAATTAAACAAAAACATTTTAAGAATCCACTGAATTGACTAAAATTGAGTGAATTTAGAAGAATTAAAACGAATTTAGGATTATTGATTAAGATATCAGGGCGAATTCCAAATGAATTGGAAAAAAAAATTTGAAAATCTCTTGAAATCTTTGAAACATTACGGAATTCCTCACTTCGTGTGAATACATTTTCTGAAATCGATTGAAATATCAAAATCCATGAAAATCCCTCAAATGTATTAAAATCCTTGTAAATCCCTTGAAATTATTCAAGTCTCTTGAAAATGTCTTGTAATCTTAAAATATCCTAAAATATGCTAAAATCTTTGAAATCTCTTCAAACTATTGGAATAAATAAAAAATTTCTGGGAATCGCGAGTTTTCAATAAAATAAGTGAATTTTTAAATAAAAAAATGAATTTTCTAGCAAAAATGAAATAGCTAAATTATTAATAAGAAATTCATTGTCAACGAAAAAAAGAATTTTCAACCAAATTTGTTAAATTTTTAACCAAAGAAATTAACTTTTAACTAAAATGATGCAGCTTCAATCATAAAAATAAATTTTTAACAAAAAATAGAACAGTTTAATTTCAAGCTAGAGAAATAAGAGATAAGTTTTTAACAAAATCGAATAAATTTCCAACAAAATAGTTGAATTTTCAACTAAACAGACGAATTTTCAACCAAAAACATCGAATGTCCATTAAAAAAATTTGACGATAACTAAATAGTTACAAAAATTAATTTTAAAGTGAAAAAACCTATTTACAACCGAAGAAATGAAATTTTAAACAAAAAAATTAAGTTTCGACCAAAAAAGAAATATTTTCAACAAAATAAGTGAATTTTAAGCAACATATTTTTATTTTAATCGAGTTTTCAACCTAATAATTGAATTTTCAACCAAAAAGATTATATTGCTAACAAAAAATACCAATTTTTTACAAAACAGATGAAATTTTAATTGAAAAAGATTAATTTTCAACCAAAGGGATTGAATATCTATAAAAAAAATGTCGACGAAAAGTGGAATAGTTAAATTTTTGGGTGAAAAAATTAATTTCCGAATAGAAAAAAAATTATTTTATATCAAAAAATAAAATTTTTTACAAAATACATGAATATTTAACCAAATATTTTAATTTTTAATGATATTTCCAAATAAAAAAGATAATTTTCCAACAGAAAATAGAATAATTTAATTTTCAGTTGGAGAAGTGAGTTTTTCAGTAAATAAAATAAATTTTCAACGGAATAATTAAACTTTTCACAAAAAAATGACTTTTCTACCAAAAAATTAGATGTCTATAAAATACAAAATTCAACAAAAAATTTAGTTAAATTTTCAGTTGAAAAAATTAATTTTCAATAAGAACACTAATTTTTAATAAAAGAAAAATTAACATTTGCAAATATTTTAAAAGTCAATGCGGAAAAATATTTGTCAAATTGCCAAAAATAGCCATTATTGTTAATTTCTCGAGGTGGAACAGGGGTAGGGTGTGAGAGAAATCGACCTTTTCCTTTTTCAGCTCGAAAAATTACCACTTTGGATAAAAAAATTTTTATAAAAATTTTTAGAGTATTAATCAAAACAAAATTTATATAACATGTCATAATTATACTGTTAATTATAGTAATTTGTAGTATTCTAATATATCAAATTGATCAAATGTTAAATATTAACATTAAAGAAAAATTAGTGAAATTCCTTAGAATGATTCAGATTCATTAATACCTAAGATTATTGATATCTTTTCGATTCACATTTCTCTCAATGTAATACATTTCTTCTTATATTATTATTTCGTTCTATTTTGAGTTTATATTTTTTTTTTTTTTTTAGAAAAATACAAATATTACTGTAACAAATTTATGAAAGTAGGTATAAAGACTATAAATTGATTATAATTCTATCGGAAAACCGATACGTTGAAGAAATTCTTTAAAATGTTTTCTTTTATTATTATTATTATATATTTTTTTTTCCACAAAAATACAAAAAATCGAATATAAATTCAAATATGCTTTATTCATTCATCTTGGGAACTCTCGCTCTTTCGTTTGATCGGGAAAAATGACAAATTTTTGAAAATTGATAAAATGGCGAGAGTTTATCTAAAATTTTTGAAATACTGGAATTCTTCTTCTGGATTTAAAAAAAATGAAAATCCCTAGCCAAATGGAAAAATGTGGAAAGGATAATTTTATTTGGTTTAAATAAAGAAAAAAAGTATTTTGTATTCTTTAGGTATTTGGCACCGCACCAACTAACCCTCAGTTACAATACTCGTAAATCGTGTGGCGCTTTCCTCACAGTTTTCACCTCATTAATTATTTTTTTAAATGTTATTTTTTTGTTTCTACCTCGAAAACATTTGTATTTTTCACCCAGTTTTATTTCGTAATATAAACTCAATAAAAGAAATCAAAAAGTATTCTTAGAGCTGGAACTCAGCTATTTTTCAAAATAATTTATTATCATTACTGTAGTTAAAAATTGAATTAAAATTTATGTGCTTGAAAAACATAAATATTTTCAGGATAGAAACAAAATAATAACAAGTACAAAATAATGAATGAGGAGAAAACTGCGCGGTAGACGCTATGTGATTTATATTATAACTGAGGGTGAGTCGATGCAGTGCCAAATAACAAAAGAATGAAAAATACTCTCTTTTTTTGAATTTTTCGGATGTACTTGAACAGTCACTTTTAGAATTCATCCAACCTTTATAATAATTTATAAAATCGATGAAAATGGACCCAATACTAATTGGTGCCTTCTTTAGAAAAAAATGGTTGAGATTCAATTTGTTCATTTAACAAATTTTGTTTAGATTTTTGTGTTTTAGCGTCAATTTTGGATAGAAGCTGCAATTTCTGTCCAATCCTAATGACCAAGAGCTGATTTTTTTTGAAAGATGCTTTACAATCTGATTCAATAGGTTTTTATTTAAAAAAATTATAAATAAAAAATTTATTATTTGTGTAAACAAAGTTTTTACTACATAATAATAATTTTAATAAAACCTTACTGAACAGAATTGTAAAGAACCTTTCAAGAAATAAAATGTAACATTTGTTGAATAAACAAATTCAGCCTAAACACTAAACATACAATTTAATTCTTTTGTTGAAAATTCAAAAATTTGGTTTGTCATTCTTTTTATTGAAAATTCTTCTTGGGTTCAAAATTCAGTTATTTCGATAGAAAATTAAACTATTGTTGAAAATTCATATTTTGATGTTAAAAATTGAAGAGAAATTATTTTTCTTTGAAATATCTACTATCACATTATTAGTTAAAAATTAATCTGGCTTTCTTAAAAATTGAACTAATTGGTTGAATGTTCAAACAGTTTGTTAAAAAACTTTTTTTTTTTTTTTGAAGATTCATCATTTGAGTTGAAAATTCATTGCTTCGATTGGAAATTCTTTTTTTTTAATTAATTTTTTAAATTCAAAATTTAACATTTATCTCAGTTATATTCTCAATAGTTTAGTTGAAAATTCATCTCTTTGGTTAAAGGTTGAACTACTTTATTGAACATTTATTTTTTTTATGGAATCTTCATCTCATTGACTGAAAATTCAACTATTGTATTGAAAATTCGCTTTCTTGTGCTTTAAAAAATATGATTTTCACTGAAAATGCAAGTTTTCAATTTTGGGTTCGAAAATTGCTAGTTTTGGTTGAAACTTCATTTTTCCCGGCTTTTAAAATATAAGCTCCTTTGATAAAAATTTCCTCTTTTTGGTTACATTTTTTTCGAGAATTTATATTTTCAGGTTGAAAATTTAGCTATTCTACAAAAAATTCGCCTTTTGGTTTGAAATTTCAACAATTTAGATAGAATTTTTTTCTTCGTTGACTGAAAAATATTTATTTGTTGAAAATTCGTCTTTTTGATTGAAAGTGTACCTGTTTTGTTGAAAATTTGTTTTTCTGTACAAAATTAATTTTTTTAACTGAAAATGTAACATTCCGATTTTTCGTTGAAAATTCAAGTTTTTTGCTGAAAATTAGTCTTTCTGGCTGAAAATTGATCTATTTTGTTAAAAATTAGTTTTTTCTGTTTAAAACTAATTTTTTAACCGAAAATGTTAAAATTTTAGTTTGAAAATTGATCTTATTCAATTGAAAATTCGACTTTTTCGGTAGAAAAATAATCTTTTTGGTTTTAAATTTTCTCTCTTTTGCTTAAGAATACAACTGTTTGGTATGAAGTGAACTTTTTTGTTAAAAATTCGTCTTTTTGGTGGAAAATTGGTCTATTTTCTCAAAAATTAGTTTCTACTCTTTAAAACTAGTTTTTTCAATTGAAAATATAACATTCCGATTTTTGGTTGAAAACTGATGTTTTTCTGTTGAAAATTCTACTTTTTCGCTAAAAATTGATCTATTTTGTTAAAAATTAGTTTTTTTTCTGTTTAAAGCTAAGTTTTAAACTAAAAATGTTCCCAATTTTAGTTGAAAATTGATCACTCTTAGGTGAAAATTTGAATTTTTTCGTAGGAAATTAATATTCTTAGTTTTAAGTACTTATCCTCTTTTTTGGTTAAAATTCAGTTTTGTCTGAAGTGAACTTTTTTGTTGAAAATTTATCTTTTTGGTTGAAAATTGATCTTTTTCAGATGAAAATTCGACTTTTTTGTTGAAAATTCGTTTCTTTGGTTGAAAATTGATCTTTTCTGGTAGAAAAATAATCTCGGTTTTCAATTTCCTCTTTTTTTGGTTAAAAATACAACTGTTTGGTCTAAAATGAACATTTTATTGAAAATTCAGATTCTTCTTTAAAAGATCGTTTTTTTTTCAAAAGAGAATGTCTTTTGGTAGAAATTTCATCTTTTTGGTTCAAATATCAACTGCACATTTTTTGTTTAGAATTCATTTTTTTTGGGAAAGTCTAACTGTTTGGTCGAAGTTTAATCGTTTTTGTTTGAAAATTCAACGATTTGGTTGAAAATTCAATAATTTGGTTAAGAATTCAACTATTTTGTTGAAAATTTAATTATTTTGTTAAAATTTAACTATTTTGTTTAAAGACATTTTTGAATTTTGAAATTTGAAAGCCTCAGTAGTAAAACAATTAATTTGAACGTCTGATTGAAACTTTATAAACTATTCCTAATTTAAAAATAATTTGAAAAATTGAACGCTCTTATTCAATTCCAAATCCCATTCAAATATTTCTTTAATCGGAAATATTCCATTTTTAACCGATTTAATTAAAAATTTTTAAATTAAGTTAGACATTTTTTTTAAATTTTCAGCAATATTTTACTTTTTATCTAAAATGAGCAATTATAAATAAAAAATCAAAAACTAAATAATTTTAAAGTGAATTATTTGAAAAAATTCAACAATTATCAATTTGGAAAAAATTTGAGTTATTCTCAGATATATTTACCTGTTTTGAGCTCGGTTTTGAGAAGATCCAAGCTTAATTTAAAACTGAAGAAGATTTCGAAAAATAAAAAACTAAATTTAGATTTTTGAAGATTTCGAAATAAAATTCCAAAGCTTTTTATTGATTTTAAAGGTTTTGAGAAAATAAAAAAGAAGTCTTAACTTTGCTGGGAAAATTTAAAATGATTTTTTATTTGAGAAAATTAATTATAGGGAAATATTTTAAAAAATTGAATTTTTTTAAAAATAATAAATAGCAGTTGAACAATTATTGATTTGGAAGATAATCGAATAATTTTTTAATATTTTTAGAAGTTTTGAAAAGATTCCAAAATAATTTAAAACGTGAAAAGATTTCAACCAATTTTAAACACAATGTAGATTTTTGAAGATGTCGAACACAAAATTTATAAGTATTTTGAACTTTTTTGAATGAATAAAAAATTTTATCCAAATTCCTGGAAAAAGTTACAATAATTTTTTTTTCAAATTAATTTAAAGAGAATATTTAATAAGATTTTCAAATTTCCAAAGAAGAATCTGGATGACTTTCAGATAATTTTTTTACTTTTGCAAGATTTTCCAAAAAATTTTCAGAAAGTTCGAGTTCCAGGATGATAAAATTATTATTAGATACCTGGAAAACTTTTCAATTATTTTTTTAAACAATTTTTCAAGTAAATATTTAAAAAGATTTCAAAACTAATTTTTAATGTATAAATTAATGTTTCTAGCTTAAAATGGCTTAAAATGATATTTGGAAAATTTATACATTTTTTATTCATTCTTGAATCCATATAATTGAAAATGATAGCGTGGATTTATATGTTTTTTTATATTTTAAACTGTACAATGTATAAAAAATAAGAATTGAAATATTGCAGTTCAACGCTTATCAATTGAAAAATTTTAAATTTAAAAGTTTTTGAAGCTTTCATTCTATACTCGGAAATTACTGAATTTTCGAAATAACATGTTTTGAACCTTTAATTTGAAAAGTTTGGAATTCAAAAGTATTCCAGTTTGAGTGTTTTAATTTGCGGTTCAGTTCTTATGACTTCAAATGAAAAAAATTTTATTTTTAAGAGTTTGAATCTTTTAATTTCAATGCCCGTGATAATTCTTTCTTAATTAAGGGAAAGTGGGGTATGGTGTCAGTGCGGGGTATGGCGACTCTTGCAAATAATGCTGGTGTTTCTTCATTTTCATATTAATTTTTTTACGTAACATAGCTCTCTTTGGTACTCAAAAAAGCTATTTTATGTAAAAAAAAACTAATATAAAACTCAAAAAACACGAGCATTATTAGCCACAGTCACCGTACCCCATACTGACACCATACCCCACTTTTCCCTATTCAATTTTCATTTGCAGTCAAAGTGGTTGTTTTTTCGAACTAGGATACGAAATATTACAAATATTGCGATAATCTAATTTTAAATGACACATGGTGTCCAATTGATTGCTATATATTTGAAAAAAACTTGAAACGTAAGGTTTTTTTTAATAACGATTATTCATTCTTGTTTCTGGATATCCTACCAATCCTTCAAAATTTAAACATAGAAGCTTTTTTTTATAGCGATCATGTATACATGACCGCATCTTAATTTAAAATGATCTCATTGCAATATTTTCAATATTTTCTATCCTAGCTCGAAAAATAACAACTTTTTGGCTGCAAAAGCTGTAATTTTGATTGTAATTTATTGTATTTATTTGTAGATTCCCGTGAAAAAAGTTTGTTTTCTGTCCTTTTTGGTAAAAATTTTTCCACCAGGGTATAGGTTCTGAGCTCGCATTACGGTAGACCTGATCTTTTTTTTATAACCCTCGTTACTAGAAAGGCAGACTGTGTTAGAAGCTAATAAATGTACTTTTTTGCTGCTTTTCCCTCTTCTTCTGCCATGGTCTTTGAGCCTTTCTCCCTTGCTGATGATTCGAATTGCTGTTTCTTATGCCACTACCTACGCATATGATAACAAGCTGTCAACGCACATCGTTACGCTGACAAAGGTGCTTTTTGCAACTCAAGAAAGCGAAAGAGAAAGATGAGTAGTATTATAGGGGTGAAGGATCCTTCTATAAACATGCTTGCACATCGTCAGTCTGTCTTACATCTAATACAGATGACTCCTTGAACTGTTATCAAAAAAATTAAATTTAAAGAGCTGTAATTTCCTTTGAAAGTATTCAAGATACATATCTCAAGCTTCTAATAAAGCCATTTAATTATATCTAATTAAGTACTCGTAAAGTGTCTAGCCATCTCAGTATCCGACACTTAAAGCTGATTAAGAACGAAGAAAACGAAGAAAAGAAGAAAAAGTAAAGAGATCTGAGATTTACTAAGTATGGGGTAAAGTGGAGATTCATATTTTCCGATGATGGCCTATAAATTCCGACAATCTCTTTGGAATTCATCATTTCTGGAGAAAACATTTCCGAAATCCTGGGAGGAACAGGGAAAGTCCCATTTTTTAAAGTCCGGGATATCTCAAATTCCATTATTCGGGACATCCTAGGATATTTTTACGATGTCCCATATTTAATGTGCAGAATATGCCAAGGATGTCCCCAAGATATTAATTATATAATTTTTCATAATATAATAACAAATTCATATATGTACCCTTTGTAAATAATTTATACGCTCTGTGCTTTGAGGGAGTCATCCCGTGTGACGGTTTAAAAAAAAAGGATTTTTTGTTGTTGCATAAATCCAAGCTTTCAAACGCGTTTTTCTCGGAACTACGTTTTTTAAACTGGCGACCATGATTTATCAAAAACGGTTGAATTGATTGATTTCAAATTTTGATGGTACATTTAGCACACGTACGGCTATCGCCGGAACTAGGATTTTTGAAAAATATTGAAACGCTTTTTTTCATAAAAAAATAGTTAGTGAAAATTTTGAAGCTCTGTGTTTTTTAAGTTCGCTACGCAAAATTTCGAAAAAACCTTTTTAAAAAAGGCTGTCACACGGGATGACCGCCTTTCGTAAACAAACTCATCATTATTAAAAAAAAAATATTCATATTTTTCCGAAGCTACAAATAGTAATCGAAGATAGTATGTAGAGCCGTCTTCATAACTTTTCAGTCTTGTCTTTTCAGGTATCTTTTTTAGTTGAAATTCATGTATTCTGATGAAAATTCACCTTTAATAGTAAAAACTTAATATTCCTCATTGAAAATTCATGATTTTAGTAGAAAATTCAACTTCTTGGTGAAAAAATAATCTCATTTTCAGGAAATTCAACAATTTTATTAGAAAGTCTTTTTTTGTTTGATAATTCCATTGTTCTGTTGAAAATTCGTCTTTTTCAATTGAAAATTTAACTAATTTGATCGAATAATCCATTTATTTGCTTGAAAATTTAACCATATCGTTGAAAATCGTTTTTTTATTGATTTTTTTTCTTCAATTGAAAATTTAAGTATTCCAGTTGAAGATTCTTCGTTCTATTTAAAAATCCATTCCTTGATTACAAATTTGGCTATTTTGTTGAATATTCTATTTCCTGAAAAATATTTATTTTCCAATTGACATTGTAAGTATTTCATTTTTGGTTGAAAATTTATCTTTTTTAGTTAAAAATTCAACTGTTATTTAGATGAAAATTTATCTTTTTTGGTTGAGAATTTAACTGCTTGGTTGAAAGTTGAACTACTTTGTTCAAAATTAATTTTTCTGGTTGAAGATTCTTGATTTCAGTTGAAAATAATTTGGTTGAAAATTTAACTATTTTACTGGAAATTCAGATTTATTAGTTGAAAATTAACTTTTTTAACTGTAAATTTAACTTATAAATTATTGATTGTAAGTTTAACATTTTCAGTTGAAAATTCAACAAGTTGGTTCAAAATTCATCTATTTCGTTTAAAATGTGTCATTTTTGGTACAAAATTAAACTTCTTAATTGAAAATTCAACTAATTGGTTAATATTCGAACTACTTGTTCAGAATTCATTTTTTACTTTTTTCTGGTATTAGTTGAAATTCCTCTCGTTGGTTGAAAATGTAATTATTTGGTTAAAAATTCGTTGTTTTTGGTTGAAAATTTATTTTTGAAATCTGGATTCAACTATTCCAGTCGAAGATTCTTCATTCTAGTTGACAATCATCTCCTTGATTGAAAATTGGACTAATCTGATGAATATTCGATATTTTGGTAAGATTTTTTTTCACTATGGAAATGTGAGTGCTTCATTTTGGTAGAAAATTTATATTCTTTAGTTGAGAATTCAACTGTTTGCTTGAAAAGTTATCTTTTTAGTTTAAAATCCAACTGCTTGGTTAAAAATTCATGTATTATTTTCAAATTCGTCTTTTTTGGTAGAAAATTAATCTTCTCGATTGAAATTTTATTTTTTTCGCTGGAAAATTCAATTTTTTGGTTAAAACATATTCTACTTTGAAGAAAATTCAACAATCTTGTGGAAAAGTTTTTTGTTGTTGTTATTGAAAGTTTAAAATTTAACCATTTTGTTAAGAAGTCTCTCTTTGTTTGAAAATTCAATTGTTCTGTTGAAAGTTTGTCTTTTTGAATTGAAAATTCAACTAATTTGATCGAAGAAATTTATGTATTTGCTTGAAAATCCAATCGTATCGTTGAAAATCTTTTTTTTTTAATTGAAAATTATTTTTGTGCAATTTAAAGTTCAAGTATTCCAGGTAAAGAAACTTTATTTTAGTTGAGAATTCATTTCTTGATTACAAATTGGACTATTTTGTTGATCATTATATTTTTTGTAAAAGATTTATTTTTCAATTGAAATTGTAAATATTTCATTTTTGGTTAAAAATTTATCAATTTTAGGTAAAAATTCAACTGTTATTTGGATGAAAATTTATCTTTTATTATTGAAAATTTAAATAATTGGTTGAAAATTGAAGTTCTTTGTTTAAAAATTCATTTTTTTTGGTTGAAGATTCTTGATTTCAGTTGAAAATAATTTGGTTTGAAAATTTTACTATTTTGTGAAAATTCGGGTTTGTTGATTAACTGAAATTTTTTAATTGAAAATTTGACTTATACATTTTTGATTGTAAGTGCATCTTTTCAAGTTGAAAATTCAAATACTTGGTTAATATTCGAATTACTTGTTCAGAATTCATTTTTTAGTTTTTTTCTGGTTTTAGTTAAAAATTCCTCTCTTTGGTTGAAATTTTTGCTTGTTAATGTAGATTTAACTATTCCAGTCAAAGATTCTTTATTTTAGTTGAAAATTCATCTCCTTGATTACAAATTACAAATTTTTTCTGGTGGAAAATTCAATTCTTTCGATAAAGCGTATTCTGCTTTGTAGAAGATTCAACAGTTTTGTGAAATTTTTGTTGTTGTTAAAAAAAAATTCGAGGATTTGCTTGAAATTTAACATTTTTTTTCGAAAAAAACAAAACAATTTTGTTGAAAAGTATCCTTTTTGTTTGAAAAGTTAAAAGGTTTTGTTCAAAATTCGTCTTTTTTGTTGACTTCAACTGGGTTTTTATTCAAAAGAAAAATTTGTTTAGGCTGAAATATCAATTATGCATTACATTTTTTGTTAAGAATTCATCTCTTTTGGTTAATAATTAATTAATCTACTTTGTAGAAAATTCCACAGTATTGTGAAAAAGTCTATGTTTTGTTTGAAGATTCTTCATTTTAGTTGAAAATTCATCACTTACTTTGAAAATTTAACTATCTCATTCTTGGTGAAACACTGATATTTTTATTAGAAGATTCAACTATTTGGCTGGAAATGTATCTTTTCCAGTTGAAAATTCATGTGCGCGTCGAATTAGCCGGAACGAATTACCCTTCAATTTGTTAGGAGATTGAGACCGGTTGCAAAAACAGAAATCATGAAGGTATCGCTTGATTCAATTTTAATTAGCAGAATTAGTTTATTCATATAATTTGGAAAAAAGTGAAGAAAGATTTATAAAAATCGGTAAATATTTGCAGTAGTAATAGGAATTGTAAAATACATCCAAAAGTATTGCTTGAGTTTGACAAGGGTCCATAACGCTGCGGAAATTCATGGACAGCTATCACTGAGCGTCACTGGCTATTGTTCTTTATTGTCGTTCATTAAACAAAATATAAAGATCCCATCGAAAAATCGGCTCTATCCAGCAAAACAGAATGATATTTAGATGACGTATGCAAAAACCCATTCAAAAATATTCAACCGTTTGGCTGAAAAATGGAATCCCGTTTTCTGACTCTAATAAATCCCCTTAAATGTAGCGATCTACAATTTCCTT